>NCQV01000662.1:31504-49386 GCA_002740545.1 Lophocereus schottii | reverse complement strand
GAGCCTATAATCTGATCAAGGAGATGGCCCAAAACAACTTCCAATGGTCCACAGATCGAACCCTACCTAAGCAGGTTGGAGGTAAGCTTGAAGTTGATGCAAATACTTTACTTTCTGCTAAAGTGGATGCCATGACTCAAAGACTCGACCAAATGAATGTTAATGTTGTGAACTCTAGTGCCCCTTCCCCTTGTGAAATTTGTGGTTCAATTCAGCAAATAACTCTGAATTGTCAAGTTGGGAGTCCTTTTTTCCAAGACCTTAATAAAGTTAATTATGTTCAAAATTTTCATCCAAGACCGACAAATGATCCTTGCTCGAATACATATAATTCGGGTTGGAAGAATCATCCAAATTTTTCTTATACGTCTAATCCAAACCCATCAAATGTGCCCCCTGACGAATGTTAGGGTACCCCTAGGTTTTCAAAGACCCCGATTCCTTTCTCAGATGCCCCAAAAGTCTAATTTGGAAGCAATAATAGAAAATATGCTTATGGCGCAACAAAAATAGGATGCGTATACTAAGCAATTAGCCTCCAAGGTTGATGTGCTTACGACTCATAATAGGATGTTAGAAGCCCAAATTGCCTAAAATACAGGTTTTTCATCTACACCCCTAGACAGATTTCCTAGCAAACCCGAACCCAATCCTCATGAGCATTGTAACTGTGTTACCACGAAGGCAAAAAAGAGGACTTAACTGACTCTGAGGAAGTACCAATGAGAGAGGGTAGAGAAATAACTATGGCTGGTAGTAAAGAGGGCAACAATAGTGGCAAGACTGCCACATTCAAAGAGAACAACACTATTGAGATCCATTTTTTCCCCTAAGCTCCCTGACCTAGGTAGCTTTTCTATTCCTTGCATTGTAGGAAAGGTAAAAATTGAGAGCGGTTTATATGATCTAAGTGCTAGTGTTAGTATAATGCCTTATTCTTTGTTTCATAAGCTGCACCTAGGACCATTAGTGGCCGCACCTTTCTCATTACAGTTGGCTGATGGTTCTGTAACGTAAGCTACAGGCAAGTTAGATAATGTGCCAGTCAATATAGGTGACATTTGGATATTAGAGGACTTCATTATCGTTGATATGCCTAAAACCGACGACGCCCAAATTATTCTAGGCCGGCCCATTTCGGCGATAGCTAGTTGCCACATTGATGTAACATAGGGCCGTATATCTTTTGAGGTAGAATGTCAATTTGCTGTGTTTATTCATAGGAAGGAGGACATGGTTTCTCCTCATTCTTCTATATTTTATGCATTACCCTTTTCCCCTGAGATTGATATGGAGAATGTCTGGAATTGTAACGATCCTCCTAATTCTGAATGGATTTCTTATGAGGACCCCAACCAAGGGTTTATTAAGGTAGAGTTTGCTGCTCCTATGCCACCTAACAAGCCCGAGGTTGGGCTCCTATTTCTAATGAGTCTTCAATGAGTAATTACTGTAGGTTTGCACAAACTGTTCTCTCTATGCCTCCTTGTGGAAGGTTTGATGCAAATTTTGATGTAGGGGTTGAATGAGTTGATGACCGTCTGATGGGCCACAAGAGCGATTTATTTTGTATGCAAATAGCGCGTTATGGCACCAAGTTATGACGATGAAGGACCTGCAACTAGAACTTTTAAGATAGTACCTTCAACTGAATAAGGATTTTGTAGTTCGCGATAAAGCAAATCCGGACCAAGCCCAGAACAAGGGCCAAGGCCTTGACCTTTTCCCTTTTAGTAGCTTTGATTTTTATTAATTTTTGTAGTTATAAAAGTGAAAAAAAAGGGGCAGAAAAAAATATATGAATAAAATGTTGGCACTGCGATTAGTACCCCCAGAAATACTGTTGTGGGGGTACCAACCCAGAAAAATCAAAAAATTGAGGATCAGTAGACACCACGAACGGTCCATGGTGGTCTGCGATAGGCCTTAGTCTAGGTGTTTGACTGTGATGCCTCTTCTCTTTCTCCCTTTCATCTCCAACATCTCGACACACTTTTCTCTCTACCCCCATTTTCTCTGTCTGAACTCCATAACGAAATGTCTCTAATCTCCCCTCATTTCTTCTCCATTTTCAATCATTTTCACACCAAATCCTTTCCTTTCACTCACTCTTCCCGTTTTCTCCATAAACATCGATCTCTTTCTTCTTCTTTTTCGTCAAACTCATCTAATCCACCATACCCATCCTTTTCTCTCTCTTATTTTTCATATTTTTGCTTAATTTCTATAATTTTCTAAGTTTTAGTTCTTACTTCTGATTTTAGTTTTGTTATTTTTAGAGTTTGTAACAATGGTACCAACCAAGAGACAAAGGAGCACGAAAGAGATTGGTTGATCAAGTCAAGCACCATCCCGACCTCAAAGAACATCTCAAACATCAACCAATGCACGTGCTAGAGGTAACATTTCTCACCCCCTTCGTTTGACAAATCCTGATCATATTGCTAGATATAATTGCTTGAATGAACGTATGGTTGTAGCAACTAGACATTATGATGAGGATTTATTAGTCCAGTTGGGAATATTGGATGATATTTGTTGGTTGTTTGTTAGAGGTGGTATAGGACACTTTTTAGAAAACAAAGAGCACACGTATAAGAATATGACCTTAGAATTCCTTAGTACACTCCATGTCGTGGTCATTAGAGGGCCTCAAGGTCAAGCTGGACATATATCATTCTATTTGTAGGGTCAATTATATGAACTGAACTTAGGAACCTTCAACAGTATTTTCGGCTTCCAACCTAGCATGGATATCCCGAGTCGCCAAGTCTCCCACAAATTCAACCCAAATGTATTTTGTGGTGAACTTTCAGGGAGTATTAGGTACAGTACCAGTTCGTCAAAATGCACACATATTAGGAACCCCTGCATTAGAGTAGCTCCACGTATCTTGGCTTGTTCTTTGTTTGCCCGGGGCGATAGTCTGAATGTCTCGACATGTTCTGAGTTGTACTTTTTATCTTGTATGCTTGATGGAGACCAACTTAACCCAGGTTCATTTTTAGCTTAGCAATTGCAAAGTGCTGCTGTTAGCACTACAGATAGGATAGTCATTGGTCGGATAATACCTACTATTACTAGATTCTCGGGAATTGAGCCCAACCCTGAGGATAGAGTTTCCGGGTCCGAGTGGCTTGCTCAAGTTGCTTTTGAGATTATGAATTTTTGTAAAGTTGAGGCTGGCTGTTTGTATTGGATTTACCTAGGGGATCGGCTTTTGCCGCTTCACAATGTTGATCGCACCACCCTTCTTCACCGGGCTAACCTTTATTGGGTAATTGGTGATAAGGATGTTGTTCGACCCATACCCCATCAACTAGTCCCTCGATCTAGTCAAGCCGGACCTAGTTCTTCCTCTCAACCACCCCCTCTGGGCTATTATGATGTCCACGACACCCTTAGGTCCATTCAAGAGGAGTAAATTTCCCTCCGAGAGTTTGTTGCTTCTGAGAGTGCCGCTCTTTGGGACTTTGTCCAATAGTGCCATGATGAGTTTTGCGGGTTACTTGCTTCCTAGAAACAATATTTCCAAAACTATAGGGCATGTCTAGAGACCACGCGAGATTGGCATATCTCCTATGGCCAACCACCCCATTCTCGTGCACCTCCTCCTTTCTGATCTTGTTTTATGCTATACGCTTCTCCCCTTCCCTTTTTTTATTATGTGCTCACATTGAGGGCAATATGTCTTCAAGCATGGGAGAGTTAATCATTACATTTGGCGTCTAATACCTGTTTTCAGTCTGGTGTGTTAGTGCTTTGTATATGTCTTAAGTGGTAGTTTTTGTAATTTTTGATTGCTTTAGTTTTTTTTAGTAGTGCATTTAGTTTTCTTTGCATTCTAGGTTGCATTTACATTTTTATTAGTTTCTTTTGCATTTTAGTTTGCATTATTTGTGGGAGCATGCATAAAAAATGAAAAAAATGAAAAAAAAATTGAAAAGTGAACCCAAAAAAAACCAAAAGAAAAGAAAAATATCCTCCAATGATGATCTTTATACATGTGGTAGCTTTCTTTGGTTTAGCTTGATCCTTTGATTCGCCCAAATTGTACATAAAAGTTTGCGAATTCATTTTCGAAATGAATCCCATGTTTTGACCGCATGTTGGATGCGAGTTGATTTGCCCCATGAGTCATTACTAGATTTTGGCATGTGTTTACTAGTAAGCCAGCTTTGTCCTTGGTAGAAGTCTCGTGAGACTTTGAGCCTTTAGATACTGTTTATCAAATTAGTCTCATATTTCTTTCATGTGTGACTCTTCCTTGATGTTAATTCTCCAGAACTTGCTTTGATTCTCGTTCAAGATCACATTTCGCATATGCATTTAGGCAATATAATTAAGGCATTTTTCTCTCTTTGATTTGTTAAATCCTATTGCCAAATGGCCTCCCTAGTTGTGCATTGTATCCCTTATTAGCCCCTTTCAGCATATATCTATTTTTTTTTAATTTGAACCTCCTATTATAACTCATGCCTGAATGCTTGTCTTACCTTTAAGCCAAGGCTAGAGGAGTGTTTCATTCTTATGCATCATAAGGCATTAGTAAGATGGACCAATATCTTGTGGTGTAATTTGGTTGTTTGATGCAGGATTGTGAGATATATGGTTAATCCCTTGTTTTATTTAGAGAAAAGTTGGAATTTTTAGTTCGTTATAGATTTCCCCCTTGGCTATCCTTTTCAGGCGAAAAAAAAACAAATGATAAGTGCTTACGGGAAAAAAAAACACAAGAAAAAGAAAATTCAAAAGCAAAAAAAAAAAGAAATGAAAAAAAAGAACGAGAAAAAGAAGAAAGCGGTTAGCCTTGATGGGAATGTAAGTTATTTGTGATTTTCGACTCTTTCTCGCTTCATTTGGAGATCTATTCTGAATTGATATGGTTTAAGAAGGATGTACTATGATGCATTGAAATTGTTTAGCTCTTAGTCTATGACTTCTAGCTCCTCATTTCCAAAAACATTTGTTGCCTTCTAACCTTTACCTTTAGCCCCGTTACAACCCTATTAAAGTCCTCATGATTGTCTAATGTGTTTGCATTTTTAGTGATGGAGAATTTGAGAATCTTGTCAAGCTTATGACATATTTGCATCTAAGGTTGAGGTTTGGGAGAACCTTCATAAATATATACATTTCAAACACATGAGTACTGAGTGCCACATAACTATAGTGAGGTTCTACCTGCCTTACTAATTTTGTTTGTTTCATATGTTGAATGACTGTATTTGACAATTTGGGGGAGATTGCTTTCAAGTTTGACATTGTGGTCTATAAAAAGTCTTTGAAAAATTCTTTCCCTATTCTGTTTATTAATGATTTTTTGTATCTTTTTGGGCTCCCTTTATATCAGCTGTGCCATTTGAATGTTACCTATATCTATCTTGAGGAGGCTGTGTGTACTTTTAATCTTTGCATTGCTTGAGGACGAGCGATAGTTTAAGCATGGGGGATTTGATAAGTGCTCAATATGTGTATCATTTTAGGGCTATTTTGTGTCGTTTTTAGGATAATTATGTGCTTTAGGCTGTTATTTACTCTCCTATTCTCGATTTATGCTTGTATATAGTTGTTTGATGTGTTTTGCAGGATTTTTAGCCTTTTTATCTAGCATTTTCCCTTCAATGGCTGTATTTTGACCTCCCCTACGGTCATCCATGTTATGCCATGCCCATGGATCAAAGAATGAGCAAAAACTTGGTTCTAGCACCGGCCACAGTCTTCCCATGGTGCACCTCACGGACCAGAGTGAGCCTGTAACTACTGCCTCTTCATTTTCTCTTGGCTGTGTGGCTGATATCGATCATGCCTCTCTATAAGAGGTGACATTTTCGAGCATTCTCAATGATTACCAAGCAAAGCAAAAGCATAGAGTAGCATAGCTTAGGGTTTTAGTTTCTTTCTTAAATTTTGTAGTTTTTCTTAGCTTAGTTATTATATTGGTTTGAGTCTTGAGTGTGAGAGTTCGTTCTTGAGGCGGTTTTGAAGCCCTTGGCTGAAAGCCAGCTCAATGAGTTGTCTTCTCGCTCAGATTTTGCCAATCGTTGGTTAGTTTGTTAATCTTTTATCATGTCTGAGTAGTGTTCTTTAGTCTAGGAACTTAGTAGTCTGTAGAAGTGTTGTTGGATCATGTTTCAATCTATACAATTGTGCTTATTTTCATGATTATTTTAATTTCGTTTTGTCAAGTGTTTGGATTGTTGCGAGTTGATTTTTTGCCAAAATTTGCTTGCACTCTTGAAATAATTGAGTTAAAAACTGAAAGGTGGCATATGATTATTGGACTGCTTGACAAGACTTGACTTACTTCGTCTCAAAAGAGAGATTTGCATATTAGAAGGGCTAGTAAGTAATCGAAGACATTGTACTTGAATTAAGGCAAATTAGCTCGAAAAAAAGACTTTTACTTAGTTTAGGAAATTTAGTTGATTTCGAAAGAACAAACTGAGTTTTTAAAAAGATTACAATTCTTCGAATTTAACCAATTAGAAAAAAGCACATATTCATTATTTTTGATCCAATTTCCTTTCATAACTACAAGAATTCCTAGATGTTTTTCCCCTTATTGTTTTAGAAAAGCTTATTTGCTATTTGTTCCATCGATCCACTTGAACCAAAATTTTACTTAGCACATTCTAATAGGTAAGACTCAGTAGGTTACCTTACTCCCTAACAAATGATATCTTTTATCTATACGACGACTACCTGTGCACTTGCGGTAGTGGTCAAGTTTTTGGCACTGTATCCGGGGATAAAAAATTGAAAAAATAAAAAAAAACACAAAAGAATAAGAGAAAAATCCTCCAATGATGATCTCTATAGATTTGTGTTAAGCCAAAAATCATGCATGGTTTTAATAATTATTTTGATTATATTATATATATTATTGTGTCTAATTTACTTTATTTTATATATATTTCAGATTAGGCATTAATAAAATAAAAAGGGAAGAGAAGACGTCGAAGTTCGGGTTTTACATGCTTGGCTATAAAGTCGGCTCAAAAATAATAATTTATGAAAAATATTATTTCCATAATCATTTAATTGTGTTAGGGTTTCAAGATTTGGAGAAGAGCTAAAAGTCTTGAGGGAGAAGGAAGAAAAGGAAGAAGAAAACTCTATTCACTAATCCTAATCACCATCACCCTCACCATAATAAAAGGAAGCCACGGCAAGCCCACCTCCCCACCAAAAATCAACCACACGCAGCCTTCAAGCATCACCATCAGGCACGACAATCCGATATCCCTCACAAACCCACGCAGCTACCTCGTCTCTTCCACGCATAACCCATCTTCCTCCTCCATAGCCACGCCTAACCTCATTCCTTCATGCTCCACGGCTGCTTTCACCACTAGAATTAGCCCACGCCTAATATATTCCCCACGACTGCTCCCATCACACCATCAGGCCCACAAAGATCATGCCTCATCATCACCATCTTATTCTCATCATCATCTTCTTGCATCAAAAGCACGACCTCACCATACCAACCCCATGACAATCCTTCGTCAACCATCCAAGCAGTCTTTTTATTTCTTTTTTTTCTCTCTTTATTTTATTTGTATTACTTTAATTTATTTTGTTCGTTTAGATTATTATTAAAGCATGAATTATTTAGGTGAATTTTGTGATGTTAATTTTAATATGAGTGAGTAGTTTTTTTGTACTTAGTATAATCTATTTAAAACCATGCTAAATTGATTATTTTGAAACAAGTTTCATGCTTTATTGTCTAGTTGATTTATATTCATGATTCTATAACGATTAGTATTTATCGTTCATGATATTCATAAGATATTGATTAGAATGCATGCTAGTTACTTTAATACAATTTCATATGATAGTTTAAAAGACTTTAATATGTAAAAGTTATAGTCTTTTATGCATTAGCATCACCCTAATTAATCATGAATGGTTCAAACCCATCTCTTTTAATTGGGAAATCGTTATAGATCTTTGTTAAATCGATTTGCTGGTAAATTAGTTACAAAGCGTTAAATGATGTTTTTCTAATATGTAATGCTCTAGTTTGATTAAATTCGTGCACTGGTGTAAGGGTTATCAAATTAGTAAGGTTTATATTAGGGTTGAACCTAATTAAACTATAATGTAAGGAAAAACGGGGAAGATCCGCTGGTGAGTATCTTCGACAGTTTAACTCATGGATGAAATTGACTTATGTGTTAATGACAAATATTAATTTGCATGGTGGATATAGATTATTCTAAGCATTTTCCATAAATTTGATATCTTTTGATAATTATTTGTTGCTTTTAGTAAATTTGATTAGTTTGTCAATTTTTATTCTACAATTATTAGCTTCAATATGAATTTCATTAACCCCCCCCCAAAAGAATAGTCTTTTAGGAGTATCTTGGTAATTTTAGATAGGTTAGATTTTGATTTTTAGAGTGGTTGTAATTTTAGATTAGATTTATATTCTGTTTTATCGTTTAATTACCGACTTATTAAAAATTAGGCTAAAACTAGTTTCATTCATTGTTTTTCAATTTTTAATCAATCCTAGGGTTTATATAGTGTCCTAATCTGCCTCTATTTAATTTCGTAATTTTTGGAAATTATTTGATAATTTTTCAGGATTATTTCGTGAATTTGATATGTGTCGGTTTTTATTTCAATAAATCTGAAAATTTCATTTTTAATATTTATTTTACGTTTATTAGTTGTTATTGAGTCCAGAAAATTATGTGCTTAAATTAGGGTAATTGTGTTGATTAATTTCGTTTTTATATTAGTGCAGTTTATTTTATTTCTAATTTCAGATTGAATTTTCTGTTTTAGTTATCTGCAGTGATTTTCTGTTTTGATTTTTCTGAAATTAATTCGATATAATTCTAGAGTTATAAGCTTATAAACATGAAGAATATTAGTTTAGGTCATTGTTTGTGATTTTTAATATTTATGTTTTGTTTATTATTTTCTGTTTTGATTTCTAGTTGAAGATTGAGTTATTATTTTCTTTTTATTTTTCTAGATTATTTAGGATAGCTAATCACTGTTTTATTTTCAGAATTAAATCTAGAATATTTAGGAATAATATTGAGTACTTTTCCAGATTTTTATTTATTAAATTTGATTTATTTTAGAAATACAAAGGGGGGAAACAATAAATTAGATTAGGAAAATTATTTAGGATTAAATTAGTTTTTTGATATAATCTTTCCTCGTGGATCGATCCCTACTTTCCTATACTATAAATTGTATTTAAAAATCGAAGTAGTGATTAAATTTGTAGCTCCATGACAAGCTTTACAAATTTTGGCGTCGTTGCTGGGGAAAGAAAATAAAATTGTTAGTTACTTATATTTAATTTTACTATTTTTATTGTTTTATTTTAACTCTAGTATTTAATTTTTGTAGATTGTCCGTAATGTATGAAATTAAGAAGTGGTAAGGAAATTGGAGAGGATAGAGAGCAAACGTTGGAAGCTGAAAACAAAGAGAGTCATCATAAACCAGTAAGTCTTAAGATTAAAGAGGTAAGAATGTCTACCCTTCGGGAACTTGCTGCCCCTAACCTAGAAACCCAACCTATGTCCATTACTTATGCTGTATTAGATAAATCTCTAAAACTGAACTCTGGATTCATCAATCTATTACTCAAGTTTCATGGGTTAGTTGGAGAGAACTCATACCGTAATATCAGTGAATTCCTTATTATATACTCTGCTATGGTGCCTGAGGGGATTCCCGAAGACCAAATTAGGTTCAGAGCTTTTCCTTTTTCTTTGTTTGGTAATGCTAAAGATTGGTTGTATTATATGCCTGCCAGATCTTTCTTTACATAGACTGCATTGCATAAACCATTTTTAGAGAAATTTTTTCCAGCATTTCGAATACGATCTCTTAGGAAGGATATATATGGTATCAAACAAATGAATGGAGAAACTTTTTGTGAGTACTGGGAAAGATTTAATAAATTGTGTGCTAGTTGTTCCCAACATCAAATAACTGAATAGTTGTTGATTCAATATTTTTATGAGGGTTTGCTTCCTATGGATCATAATATGGTTGATGCTGCTAGTGGGGGGGCTCTGGTTAATAAAACTCCAGCTAATGCTTGAAATTTATTTAATCTAATGGCCCAAAATACTCAACAGTTTGGTGCTAGGGAGTCATAAGTTAAAAGGGTTAATGAGATTGAGTTTAGTTCATCTGTAGAGAGTCAGTTATCTCACATTACTGTGATGTCAAATAAGATTGTTACTGGGGGAATTCAAAACGTAGTCATATATGGCATCTGTTGTCCAGAGAGGCATCCTACTGATGCATATCCTACACTGCAAGAGGGTAAGATTAATGCTATCTATTCTAACCAAGGTCAAAGGAGGTATGATCCCTATTCTAACACTTATAATGAAGGATGGAGAGACCACCCTAACCTTAGGTATGGCCCTAAAACCAATCCACTTGGTTTTGACCAAACCTCTCGTCAACCTTCTAGTCAAGATAGGACTAACTTCTTAATAGAACAAGTCCTCAAGAAAATGGATGTTAGGCTCCAGCGTATGGAAACAACTCTTAAGCAGGTTCAAAAGAGACAAACAGTAACTGATATCATAGTTAGCAACTTGCAGGCTCAATTGTAAAATAGGTTACCATCTTAACCTTACCCTAACCCTAAGGAGAATGTTAGCGCCATAACACTTAGGAGTGGGAAAGAGTTAGAGGAACCTAAGAAGAGTAGAGAGTTAGAACCTGAGTTAGAGGCCAAAGGGGCTGAACCAGAGTTAGACACAGAATCTGATCAAACTACTAAGGAAATAGGAGAGAAAAAAAGAGAACCTTATAAGCCAATTCCACCTTTTCCTAGTAGATTTAGAAGCCCTACTTCTAAGGTAAATGAGGCTAACTAAGCGATCTTAGAGACATTTAGGAAGGTACAGATCAATATACCTCTCCTTGATGCCATTAAACAGGTGCCTCGTTATGTTAAATTCTTGAAAGAATTATGTACTACCAAAAGGAAGTTAATAGGGAATGAAAAGGTAAGTGTGGGGGAAAATATGTCTGCTTTTTTCGAAGGAAACTTCCCCCTAAGTGCAAAGACCCTAGTGTGTTTTCTGTCCCTTGTAAAATAGGAAACCTTTACTTTAATAAAGCTATGCTTGATTTGGGCGCTTCCATTAATGTTATGCCTAGGTTTGTTTACGATAAACTGAACTTAGGAGAATTAAAGAAAATTGGCATAGTGATTCAATTAGCTGATAGGAGCAACACTTACCCAGATGGAGTGTTAGAGGGCATCTTAGTTCAAGTGAATGAACTTGTGTTACCCGCTGATTTTTATGTGATGAACATGGGTGATGCATGTCATGATATTCCCATCTTTCTTGGCAGGCCCGTTTTGAAAACAGCTAGGACTAAAATTGATGCGCATGAAGGAGCATTAACCATGGAATTTGATGGTGAGGTGATAAAGTTTAATATTTTTGATGCCATGAGATTTTCGACTGATATGAATTACGTGTATGCACTTGATGTTTTTGATGAGTTGTCCCAAGATGTGTATGACCTGTCTCATGAGGATGAGCTGTTTACTGTACTTATTAAGAGTCTTGATCATGTTGAGTTTAAAAGGTGCCATACCAAGTTAATGATAATCTAGAGGATGTGATAGAGTCTTTGCTTCACTTGCAAGAGCATAATGGACCTAATAAGTTTGAATTGCCTAAAAATCATGCTAAGTTACTTGCCTCTAGCATTTCACCCCTTAAATTGGAATTGAAACCTTTACCTAATAATTTGAAATATGCTTATTTAGGGGATAATGAGACTTTACCTGTAATCATCTCTAGCGCACTTACCTTAGACCAAGAGGAAAAACTTGTTAAAGTTCTTAGAGAACATAGCAAAGCAATAGAGTGGACTTTAGCAGACCTCAAGGGACTTAGCCATACTTTATGCTCACATAAGATCACTTTAGAAAAAGATGCTAAGCCTAAAAGAGACCCTCAGAGGAGACTTAATCCACCTATGATGGAGGTAGTCCAAAAAGAGATTCTTAAGTGGTTAGATGCTGTAGTGATCTACCCCATTGCTGATTCTGAGTGGGTTAGTCCTATCCATGTGGTTCCTAAAAAGGGGGGAACAACCGTAGTACAAAACAGTGAAGGTGAGTTGATACCCACTAGAGTCCAGAGTGGATGGAGAGTGTGCATTGACTATAGGAAGCTTAACAAGGCGACTAGCAAGGACCATTTCCCATTGCCTTTTATGGACCAGGTGTTAGAGAGATTAGCTAGCAGGTCACATTATTGCTTTCTAGATGGCTATTCAGGTTATATTCAGGTCCCTATAGCTCCTGCGGATTAGGAGATGACCAACCTTACCTATCCTTTTGGCACTTATGCTTTTAGACTTATGCCTTTTAGTTTATGTAATGCACCTACTACATTTCAAAGATGTATGATGAGTATCTTTTCTGATTTTATCTCCAAAATTATGGATGTTTTCATGGATGATTTTACTGTACATGGTGATTCATTTGATGAGTGCTTGCATCATCTTACTCTTGTGCTTAGGCGTTGCATTGAGACCAATTTGGTTTTGAATTTTGAAAAATGTCATTTCATAGTGGAGCATGGGGTAGTACTTAGACATGTAGTGTCATCGAGGGGATTAGAGGTAGATAAAGCTAAAGTTGACGTCATTCAGTCCTTACCTTATCCCAGATGTGTCAAAGATGTGAGATCATTCTTAGGGCATATAGGGTTCTATAGGAGGTTTATCAAAGATTTTTCTAAGATTACTTCTCCTTTATATGCCTTGCTTACAAAAAATGTGTCATTTGATTTTAATGATGATTGTATGAGGGCTTTTGATCAGTTAAAGTTGACATTGACTTCTCCTCCTATTGTGCAACTCCCAAATTAGGCCTTACCTTTTGAGTTAATGTGTGATGCTAGTGACAAGGCAGTGGGGGCAGTTTTAGGTCAAAGAGTTGGGAAAGTACCTTATGTGATTTACTATGCTTCTAGAACTTTTAATCCTGCAAAGTGTAACTACGCCACTACAGAAAAGGAGATGTATACTGTTGTTTTTGTTCTTGAAAAGTTCCGTCCTTATTTGTTGGGTGTTAAAATTACTGTTTAATCTGATCATTCTGCTCTTAAACACTTGTTAGAAAAGAAGGATTCCAAACCCAGGTTGATTAGATGGATGTTACTACTGTAAGAATTTCAAATAGAAACAATTAGTAACAGTCCTGACCATCGGAATTTCAGTTCACCTGGAAACGATCTCAACCTTGATTTGAATAGGAGGACCATATCACCTTTTTCGAAATGCTTCGTCATGATATGTTTGTCATGCCATTTCCTAGTTCGCTCTTTGTAAATACGCAAATTTTCATAAGCCCCCAACCTTAGCTTGTGGAGCTCGTTTAGTTGCAGGAATCTCCATTCTCCGACCTATTTAAGATCAAAATTGAGTGTCCTTATAGCCCAATAGGCCTTATGCTCCTTCTCCACTCGTAAATGATAAGATTTTCCATACACTAACTAGTATGGAGTGGTACCTAGAGGAGTCTTGTAAACAGTGCGGTATGCCCAAAGAGAATCATCAAGCTTTAAGGACCAATCTTTGCGAGACCGATCCACCGTTTTCTCCAATATACGTTTCAATTCTCTATTCGAGAGTTCCACCTGCCTACTTGTTTAGGGATGTAAGGTGTGACGACCTTATGAAATATCCCATATTTTTTTTAAAAGTGACTCAAAGGGTTTGTTGTAAAAATGTGTGTCGTATTCATTTAGAAGAGCTCTGAGTATGCCAAATTGTTTGAAAATATTTTTCTTTAGAAATTTGAGGACAACCTTAGATTCATTTGTCGGGAATGCAATGCCTTCTACCCACGTGGAAACACAGTTAGCCGCCACAAGGATGTAAAGGTTGTTATAGGGAGGAAAAGGACCCATGAAGTCGATCCCCCATACATCAAATAACTCTACCTTGAGTATGCCACTTTGAGGCATCTCATGCTTCTTGGAAATGTTTCCTATGTGCTGTCATCTATCATAAGTCATGATAAATTTCCTTTCATCTTTAAAGAGCATAGGCCAATAGAAGCCTGCTTGGAGTACTTTCGCAATCGTTTTATCTGGTTCAAAGTGGCCACCATAAGTTAAAGCATGGCAATGGTGTAAGACACTGCGAACCTCATCTTTAAGCAAGCATCTTCTATAAATACCATCTCTGCATAGCTTGTAAAGGAAAGGTTCATCTCACACAAAGAATTTGGCATCAGTAAAGAGCTTCTTCCTTTGTTGGTAGGACAATCCTGGAGCAACACGCTGCACACCTTGAAGTTCACTATATCAGCATACCATGGGGCAGCTTATTAATTGCTCATCAGGGAAAGAATCATCAATCAGAAGCTCTTCATTAGGAGTGGCCTCTAGGCCTAAACAAGATAAATGATCGACAACCACATTTGCCAACCTTACCTTCTCTTTGATTTCTAAATCAAACTCTTGATGGAGGAGGACCCATTCGATGAGTCGAGGTTTGTTGTCAGATTTCTTTATTAAATGTTTCAAATGAGCATGATTCGTGAACACAATGACTTTAGAATTAATCAAGTAGGACCTAAATTTTTCCAAGCCAAAGACAACTACTAAGAACTCCTTCTCCCGTGAACACAATAACTTTAGAATTAATCAAGTAGGACCTAAATTTTTCCAAGCCAAAGACAACTGCTAAGAACTCCTTCTCAATCGTGGAATAATTCACTTGATCCTCATCAAGAGTGCGGCTTGCATAGTATACAGCATATGGCTTATCGTCCTTCCGTTGGCCTAAAACAACCCCTATGGCATAGTCACTTGCATTACACATTACTTCAAAAGGTAGCTCCCAATCTGGTGCTCGCATTACTGGGGCGGTTGTCAATGCCTTTTTCAATTTGTGAAAAGCACTCAAGCATTCTTCGTTTAACTCAAAAGGCACATCCTTGACAGAAATTGGTTGAGTTTTTGCAATTTTAAAAAAAAACCTTTAATGAACTGCCGGTAAAAAATGACGTGTCCTAGAAAACTCCTCACACCTTTTCCAGAGGTTGGTGGCGGTAAGTTTTCAATCACCTCTACCTTTGCTTTGTCAACTTCAATCCTTTGTTAAAAACAACATGACTAAGGACAACTCGCTCTTGCACCATAAAATGACATTTCTCCCAATTCAAGGCCAAATTCACATCTTCACATCTTTGCAAAACCTTAGATAAGTTATCCAAGCAATGGTCTCACGTTCTGCCATACACAGAAAAATTATCCATAAAGACTTCCAGTATGTCCTCTATAAAATCTGAAAAGATAGCCATCATGCAACATTGAAATGTGGCAAGGGCATTACATAACCCAAATGGTATTTGTTTATAAGCGTATGTGCCATATGGACATGTAAAAGTAGTATTTTCTTGGTCATTTGGGTGGATAGAGATTTGAAAAAACCCCGAATATCCTTCCAAGTGGCAAAAATATGAGTTCTTTGCCAATCGTTCAAGCATTTGGTCAATGAAGGGAAGGCGAAAATGGTCTTTACGGGTGGCTTTATTCAATTTTCGATAGTCAATGCACATATGCCATCCTGTACCAGTCCTAGTGGGGATTAGCTCATTATTCTTATTTTTAACAACAGTCATCCCTCCTTTTTTAGGAACAACATGGACCGAGTAGATAATGTTGACTTTAAGAAACTTCAAAATTTTCTTTTTAACCACCTCTTGCATGCTAGGGTTTAATCTTCTTTGGCATTCAATTGAAGGCTTATGGTCGCCTTCCACTAAAATTGAATGCAGACACCAGGAATGATGAATCCCTTTTAAGTCATCTAGGGTGTGTCCTATGGCTTTACGATACTTTCTAAGCACTCTAAGCAAATAGTCAATTTGGGTAGCATTCAATTTTGTATTCACAAGCACAGGATACGTAGATTTTGGTCCAACAAATTCATACCTTAGTGACGAAGGGAGAGGTTTTAAGTCTACCTCGGGAGCTTTCCCCTCATCATACGAGGGCCTAGTTTCATCTTATAATAATTCCACCTTAGTAAGGGAAGGCGGAATTGTTGGAGAGGCTTCTAGCAATTGAGCACACTCGAACTTTAGAGTTTTCATCCTTAGTAGTGCTATTATTCAACATCAAGTGCTCAAGTAGATTATCAAAATTAATGTTAGATGTGGTTTCCCATATTAAACCATCAACCACATTAATTTTATTACATTCATCAGAAATAGAAAGAAACTTAGCATCTTTTAATAAATTAAATTCCACATGACCATCACCTACATCAAAAATTAGTGTACCATTTTTCACATCGATGCGGCACCCTGCGGTGGCCAATAATGGCCTCCCAAAAATGATTAGGGTTCATGTATCCTCTTCTATTTTCAGAATCACAAAGTCTATTGGTACGTATAAATCCCCTACTTTTATTGGGACATCCTCCAAAAAATCCATAGGGTATTTTACATAACGGTCTACTAATTGTAAGGAGATAGTAGTTGGTCTTAGCTCTCCTAATTCCAATTTTTCACATAGAGAAAGGGGCATCAAGCTTAAAGCTTACACTTGACCCTAAATCACATAAAGCACAGTTTATAAGCACATTCCCTACCAAGCAGGGAATTGAAAAACTATTGAGATCCTTTAACTTAGCTGGAAGCTTATTTTAAATTGCTACACTGCACTCTTCAATCAAAGCTACAATCTCATATTCTTCTAGCTTTCATTTGTTAGACAGAATTTCTTTTAGAAATTTAGCATATGAAGGCATTTGGGTCAAAGCTTCAGTATATGGTATGTTTATATAGAGTTTCCTAAGGACATCTAAAAACTTTCCAAATTACATATCAAGTTTTGCCTTAGCCATCCTTTGAGGTAATGGTGAAGGTGGGGTGTAGGGCTTTGGAGAGGTGATCTTAGGATCCTTATGAGCCTCATCAGGCTTATGTGCGACATCAGCAATTACTTCGTTAGAGGGTGAAGATATTTCTTTCTTAACATTCTCGATATGCTCATTCTTATCATGTGAAGACTCATCATTGGTGACTTCCTATTATGAGTCACAAGCACATCAACCTTAAAGGCTAATTACTTAATATACTCATCTTATTTTTGTTGCGTAATAAGCATATTTTCCATCATTGCTTCCAAATTAGACTTTTGGGGCATCTGAGAAGGGAATGGAGGTCTTTGAAAACCAGGGGGTACTTTAGCATTCATCGGGGGCACATTTGATAGGTTTGGATTAGACCTATAAGAAAATTTTGGATGATTCTTCCAACTCGGATTATATGTATTAGAGTAGGCATCATTGGTCAGCCTTAGGTTGAAATTTTGAACATAATTAATTTTATTTGGGTCTTGGGAAAAAGAACTCCCAACTTGATAATTCAAAGTTATATGCTCAATTGAACAACAAATTTCCCAAGGAGAAGGGGCATTAGAGTTCAAGCATTAACATTCATTTGGTTCAGTCTTTGAGTCATGGCATCTATTTTAGCAAAAAGTAAATTAATTGCATCAACTTCAAACTTACCTCCAACCCACTTGGGTTTGGTTCGATCTGTGGACCGTTGGAAGTTGTTTATTACCATCTCCTTGATCAGATTATAGGCTTCATCCTCAGTCTTGCTCATCAGAGTTCCTCCTGCTGCCACATCAATACTAGACCTTATAGATTGGGTCACTGTTATAAAAGGCTCGAATTATCACCCAAAGCTGAAGACCATGATGGGGGCACAAACGTAGGAGATCTTTAAAACACTCCCAGGCTTCATAGAGTGTCTTGGCATCTCTTTGTAGAAAGTTGGTGATCTGATTCCTTAGGCTCACTGTTTTGCTTCGAAGGAAGAATTT
>NCQV01000662.1:0-31490 GCA_002740545.1 Lophocereus schottii | reverse complement strand
TTGTCAACTCATCTTAGGTGGTTATGCATCCATGCTATAAAGAGTGCAACCAAGCCCTCGCTTTATCCCTTAATGAGAAAAGGAACAAGTGGAGCTGAATCACATCACTAGAGACTCCATTTAATTTCAGCGTATCACACACCTCCAAAAAGACTTAGAGGTGTAGATTTGGGTCTTCCAAGGGAGTTCCACTGAACTTAGATTAGTGCACCATGGAAATGAGTGCCAGTTTGAGCTCAAAGTTGTTGGCATCTACAGCAGGGCGACCGATGCTTGAGGCAATCCCCTGGACTCCTGGGGTAACAAAATCATGAAGAGTCCTTCGTAGGTCACCTCCTACCTTGTTTGAATTCCCTCTTACCTTGCGTCTTTGCTCTTCAATCCTTTGTTTTTTCCTACTTAGGCAAAAAGTCCTTTCAATCTCAGGATCGGGTTCGTATAAGATCGAACTCTGCATAAATAGGAAAACTTCATACAAGCACTAACACCAACACTACCAGTGCAATTTTAAACAAACAAAGAAAGAAAAAAAAATAACAATAAAAGTAATAAAATACTTGGTCACTTTCGTAAGACTAACTCGATAGTTAACAATTTTAGTCCTCGGCAACAGCGCCAAAAACTTAACCACTACCGCAAGCGCACGGGTAGTCATAGTATAAATAAAACATACCGCTCCTCAGGGACTAATGTAACTTACTGAGTCTTGACTATCAGAATATGCTAAGTAAAATTTTGGTCCAAGTGTACAACAGCAAATAAACTTTTCTAAATCAATAAGGGAAAAAACATCAAGGAATTCTCGTAGTTGTGAAAGAAAATTGGATCAAAAATAATGAACATCTGCTTTCTTCTAATTTGTTAAATTTGAGGAATTGTAACCTTTTCAGAAACTCAATGTATCCTTTCAAAATCAATTAAATTTGCCTAAAGTAAGCAAAAGTTGTTCCTTCAAACTAATTTGCATTAACTTAAGTTCAATGTCTTCGATTGCTTACTAGCCCTCCTAACATGCAAATCTCACTTTCAAGAAGAACTTATGGTAAGTCTTATCATGCAGTCCAACAACCAAATGTCACCATCTAGGTTTTTACTCAATTGTTTCAAGAGTGTAAGCAAATTTCGGCTAAAAACCAAGTCATAAAAATCCAAACACTTGATAAAAATAAATTAAACCAATCATGAAAATAAGCACAATTGTATAGATTAAAACATGATCCAACAACACTTTCACAAAACACTAAATCCCTAGATTAAAGAAAACTACTTAGACATGATAAAAGATTAACAACTAACCAATGATTGGTGAAATCTGAGCGAGAAAGGGATCAACTAAATTGGCTTTCAACCAAGGGCTTCAAAACTGCCTCAAGAACAAACCCTCACACTTAAGACTCACACCAATACAATAACAAAACTATAAAAAAACTACAAAATTTGAGAAAGAAACTAAACCCCTAATCTATGCTACTCTGTGCTTTTGCTTTGCTTGGGAACCATTGAAAATGCTGCAAAACGTCCCCTTTTATAGAGAGGCTCGGTCGATCTCAGCCGCAAAGCTGAGGAAAAATGAAGAGGCAGCAGTTACAGGCTTACCACGGTCCGTGAGGTGCACCACGGGCCGATCGTGGCCTATGCTGGAACCGGATTTTTGCTCATTCTTTGCTCCACGGTCGTGGTATAACATGGATGACCATAGGGGAGGTCATAATACAGCCATTGAAGGGCAAATGCTAAATAAAAAGGCTACAAATCCTACAAAACACGTCGAACAACTATATCCAAGCATAAATCAAGAATAGGAGAGTAAATAACAACTTAAAGCACATAATTCTCCTAAAAAAGACACAAAATAGCCCTAAAATGAAATACATATTGAGTACTTATCAAACTCCCTCATGCTACACTATTGCTTATCCTTAAGCAATGTAAAGATTAAAAGTATGCACAGCCCCCTCAGGATAGATACAGGTAACATTCAAATGGCAAAGCTGATCCAAAGATAGCCCAAAAAGATATAAAAAATCATTAATAAACACAGTAGGGAATGAAATTTTCAAAGACTTTTCATAGACCACAATGTCAAACTTGAAACCAATCTCCCCCAAATTGTCAAATATAGTCATTCAACATATGAAACAAGAGAAACTAGTAAGGCCTGTAGAACCTCACTATGGTTATGTGGCATTCACCACTCATGTGTTGGAAATATATATATTTATGAAGGTTATCTCAAATCTCAACCTTAGATGCAAATCTACCATAAGCTTGACGAGATTCTCAAATTCGCCATCACTAAAAATGCAAACACATTAGACAATTGTGAGGACTTTAATAGGGTTGTAACAGGGCTAAGGATAAAGATACGAGGGAAACAAATGTTTTTAAGAAATGAGGAGCTAGAAGCCATAGACCAAGAGCCAAACAATTCCAATGCATCATACTACATCAATCTTAAAGTATATCAATTTCAAATAGATCCCCAAATGAAGAGTAAAATAGTCGAAAATCATGAATAACTTACATTCCCACCAAGGCTAACTGTTTTCTTCTTTTTTCCGTTCCTTTTTTCATTTCTTTTTTTCTCTTTCGAATTGTTTTTTCTTGTGTTTTTTTTGAGTAAGCAATTATCATTTTTTTTTCAAAAAGGATAGCTAAGGGGGAAATCCATAACAAACTTTAAATTCAAACTCTTCTTTAAATTTTGTATAATAAAATAAGGGATTAATCAATATCTCACAACCCTGCACCAAACAATCAAATTACACCACAAGATATCATTCCATCTTACTAACGCCTTATGATCCATAAGAATAGAGCACTCCTCTAGCCTTGGCTTAAAGGTAAGACAAGTATTTAGCCATGGGTTATAATAGGAGGTTCTAATCAAGAACAACAGATATAAGTTCAAATGGGATAACAAGGGATACAATACACAACCAAGGTGGCTACTTGGCCGTTGGCTTCAACCAATCAAAGAAAGAAAAATGCTTCAATCATATTGCCTAAATCACATAAAGTACGATTTATAGGCACATTCCCCATCAGGCAGGGACTTGAAAAACTGTCGGGATCCTTTAACTTAGCTGGAAGCTTATTTTAAATCACTACACTGTACTCTTTAGTCAAAGCTACATTCTCATGTTCTTCTAGCTTTCGTTTGTTTGGCAGAATTTCTTTCAGAAATTTAGCATATGAAGGCATTTGGGTCAAAGCTTCTGTAAACAGTATGTTTATGTAGAGTTTCTTAAGGATGTCTAAAAACTTTCCAAATTGCATATTAAGTTTTCCCTTGGCCATCCTTCAAGGAAATGGTAAAGGTGGGTTGTAGGGCTTTGGAGAGGTGATCTTAGGATCCTTAGGACCCTCATTAGGCTTATGTGCGACCAAGGGACTGATGTAACTTACTTAAGCCCTTGGTTTGAGTGTCAAAAACTTAATGATAGGCAATGTGCCATCCTTTAAGTGTCCTTAAAGCTTGATGATGCTCTTTAGGCATACCGCACCGCTTATAAGACTCCTTTAGGCACCACTCCATACCGGTTAGTGTTTGAAAAATCTTATCACTTGCCAGTGGAGATGGAACATAAGGCCTATTGGGTTATACGGACACTCAATTTTGATCTTAAAGTGGTTGGAGAATGGAGATTCCTATAAGTAAACGAGCTCGAAGAGCTAAGGTTGGAGGCTTATGAAAATTCACGTGTTTATAAAGAGAGAACGAAGAAATGGCACGACAAACATATCATGACGAAGCGTTTCAGAAAAGATGATATGATTCTCCTATTTAACTCAAGGTTGAGATTGTTTCCAGGTGAACTGAAATCCCGATGCTCGGGACCATTTACCATCACCAAAGTTCAACCCAATGGAGCAGTGGAGATATAGAGTGAGTGTACCAGAGCTTTCACAGTCAGTGGATAGCGATTGAAGTCATATCTAGTGGGACAACCAATTGAAAAAGCCAATGTTCATATGCTAACTGATCTGGTTCAACCATAGAAGAAGGCTCAAGCGCGGCAACATTTCCGGGTAATTTTTGACCCCATCCTCCTCCACCTCCTTCTCTCTGATCTTGTTTTATGCTATGTGCTTCTTCCCTTCTCTTTTTCTATAATGTGCCCACATCGAGGGCAATGTGTAATTTAAGCATGGGGGAGTTAGTTATTATATTCGGCATCTGATGCCTATTTTCAGTTTGGCGTGTTTGTGCTTCGTTTATGTTTTTAGTAGTAGTTTTTGTAGTTTCTAATTGTTTTAGTTTTGTTTAGTGGTGTGTTTAGTTTTCTTTGCATTCTAGGTTGCATTTTTGTTTTTATTTGTTTCTTTTGCATTTAATTTGCATTGTTTATAGGACCATGCATAAAAAAATGAAATAAAATGAAATAAAAATTGAAAAGTTAACAAAAAACAAAAGAAAAGAAAAAAAATCCCCCGAAGATGATCCCTATGGATTTGGTAGATGTCTTCGGTTTAGTTTAATCCTTTGATTCACCCGAATTATGCATAAATTGTTTGCGAATGTGTTTTTGAAATGTATTCTATGTTTTGACCAGATGTTGGATGCAAGTTGATTTATCCCATGAGTCTTTACGAGATTTTGGCATGTGTTTACTAGTGAGTTAGCTTTGTCTTTGGTAGAAGTCCCGTGAGACTTTGAGCCTTTACAGATGGTTTATTAAATTATTATCGTATTTCTTTCATGTGTGACTCTTCCTTGATGTTAATTCTCTAGAACTTGCTTTGATTCTCGTTTAAGATCACATTTCGCATATGCATTGAGGCAATATGATTAAGGCATTCTTATTTCTTTGATTCGTTGAACCCACGGCCAAATAGTCACCCTGGTTGTGTATTGTATCCCACGTTAGCCCCTTTGAGCCTGTATCTGTTTTTCTCGATTTTAACCTCCTATTATAACCCATGGCCAAATACTTGTCTTACCTTTAAGCCAAAGCTAGAGGGGTGTTCTATTCTTATGCATCATAAGGCATTAATAAGATGTAATGATATCGTGTGGTGTAATTTGGTTGTTTAGTGCAGGGTTGTGAGATATTAATTAATCCCTTGTTTTCTTGGACAAAATTTAGAGAAGAGTTGGAATTTAAAGTTCGTTATGGAATTCCCCTTTGGCTATCCTTTTTTTAAAAAAAATGATAACTGCTTACCGAAAAAAGCACAAGAAAAAACAATTCGAAAGAGAAAAAAGAAATGAAAAAAGGAATAGAAAAAAGAAGAAAGCGGTTAGCCTTGGTGGGAATGTAAATTATCTGTGATTTTTGACTCTTTCTCCTTCATTTGGGGATCTATTCGAAATTGATATGATTTAAAAAGGATGTAGTATGATGCATTGGAATTGTTTGGCTCTTGGTTTGTGGCTTCTGGCTCTTCATTTCCAAGAACCTTTACCCTTAGCCTCGTTACAATCCTATTAAAGTCCTCATGATTGTCTAATGTGTTTGCATTTTTAGAGATGGCGAATTTGAGAATTTTATCAAGTTTATAGTAGATTTGCGTCTAAGGTTGGGATTTAAGATAACCTTCATAAATATATACATTTCCAACACATGAGTGGTGAATGCCACTTAACTATAGTGAGGTTCTACCGGCCTTACTGGTTTCGCTTGTTTCATATGTTGAATGACTGTATTTGAAAATTTGAGGAAAATTGCTTTCAAGTTTGACTTTGTAGTCTATAAAAAGTCTTTGAAATTTCATTCCCTATTCTATTTATTAATGATTTTTTGTATCTTTTTGGGCTACCTTTAGATCAGCTTTGCCATTTGAATGTTGCCTATGTCTATCATGGGGAGGCTGTTTGTACTTTTAATCTTTGCATTGCTTAAGGACAAGCAATAGTTTAAACATAGGGGCGCTTGATAAGTGCTCAATATGTATATCATTTTAGGGCTATATTGTGTCATTTTTAGGAGAATTATGTGCTTTAAGTTGTTATTTACTCTCATATTCTCGATTATGCTTGGGTATAGTTATTTGATGTGTTTTGCAGGATTTTTAGCCTTTTTATCTAGCATTTGCCCTTTAATGACTGTATTTTAGCTTCTCCCACAGTCATCCATGTTATGCTACGCCCGTGGAGCAAAGAATAAGCAAAAACTTGATTCCAGCATCGGCCACGGTCGGCCCATGGTACACCCCACGGACCGTGGCGAGTCTGTAACTACTGGCTCTTCATTTTCCCTTGGCTATGCGACTGAGATTGACCGAGCCTCTCCATGAAAGGCAACGTTTTGCAACATTCTTGATGATTCCCAGGCAAAGAAAAAGCATAGAATAGCATAGATTAGAGCTTTAGTTTCTTTCTTAAATTTTGTAGTTTTTTTAGTTTGGTTATTGTATTAGTGTGAGTCTTTAGTGCGAGAGTCTGTTCTTGAGGCAGTTTTGAAGCCCTTGGTTAAAGGCCATCTCAGTCAAGCATTTCTCTCAGATTTCACCGAATTGTTGGTTAGTTCTACTGATTTCTTAATCCTGTCTAAGTAGTTTTCTTTTGTCTAGGGATTTAGTAGTTTGTGGAAGTGTTGTTGGATCATGTTTTAATTAATAGAATTGTGCTTATTTTTATAATTAGTTTGATTTCATTTGTCAAGTGTTATTCATGTTGTGAGTGGATTTTTGGCCAAAATTTGCTTGCTTACTTGAAACAAATGAATGAAAAACTGAAAGGTGATATTTGGTTATTGGATTGCTTGATTAAACCTAGCGTTGAGTCGTCTCAAAAGAGAGATTTCTGTGTTTGGAGGACTAGCGAGTAATCGGATATATTTAACTTGAATTAATGCAAATTAGTTTGAAAGAACGACTTTTGCTTAGTTTAGGCAAATTTGATTGATTTTGGAAGAATAGATCAAATTTCTGAAAAGATTACAATTCCTCGAACTTAACCAATTAGAAGAAAGCACATGTTCATTATTTTTGATCCAATTTCCTTTCACAACTACGAGAATTCCTAGATTTTTTTAATTGATTTAGAAAAGTTTATTTGCTATTGTTTAATCGAATCTACTTAAACCAGAATTTTACTTAGCACATTCTAATTCAGTAAGTTACATTAGTCCCTAAGGAACGATATCTTTTATCTATACTACAACTATCCATACGCTTGCTGTAGTGGTTAAGTTTTTTGTTCAACTAAAGATTATGATATTTTACACCTTATATTATCCATTATTTGCTCGAAATAAATTGTTAATTTAGGATTTTAATATTGTTTTATTTATTTTGTAGGAATTTAAGAAATTTGAAGAATAAGTAAATTGTTTGGAAGAAAAAAAAGAAGAAAGAGAACTTAAGAACAGGTCCAGTATCACGAGCCCAGTAGCCGCCCTAAGCCCCTTCCTTCTCTTTTCTCTCTTTCAACCCAACTCTCTTTCCCTTTTCCTTTCTTCTTTCCCAAGGGCCTCTCCCTCTCGCCTTCTCAGCCCAGCTTCTATTCTTTTCCTTTTTGCTCAACCTAGCCTCCTCTCTTAAGTGAGGCACACCCCTTGCACGTGCCAGCTTCTTCGCTATCCCCTTCCTTCTGTTTCCTCATCAGATCATGACCCAGAAACTCGAACAGCATGGCAAGCAATAGTAGAGCATCGTGGCTCTTCGTCTTCCCCATGATTTCACTTTTTTTTCTTCTCTCTCCTCCTTCATACTCCATAATCACAACCATCATCAACCTAACCATTACCATCCCTTTCCTCTTTTGATTCATGCCCAGCAAATGGAAAACAAAGGAGCAGAACAGGGCCCCTTTGTTTCCCATTCCCATCCGCTACTCTCCCCTTTCCTTACCATTTAAATCATCATCATTTCCATCATCAAACTATCAGTTACAAGAGTTGATTGAAGGGCAACTGAAGGGGTTGAACGGGCACTGAGAGTCTAGCATAATAAGGGTCGCACGAAATAGGAATAGCAGCAGCGTAGTAGTAGAGCATAGTAGTAGAGAGCAGAGTAGATTAGGGGTAGCAAAAATTAAGTTTTCAATAGCATTCTTCTTTCTGTCAACTTTGTTTTCACATTTAGGATTTCAATTTTCTCAATCAGTGTAATTTGTTTTGGGTTGTTAAACTTCAGCAAAATTCCTTGTTCTAGTTTCAAATTTCTCCAATTGAAGTCCAGTTACTCAATTTACTTTCTGCTGTTTTGTTTGATGTGCTTTTGTTTGCTCTGCTACGAAGAGTTCCACTATTTTCCCTCTACTTCATTTTCCCCTGCTTCAAATTCACAAGTTCATGGAACCATTACAGCCAAGTGTTGGTGAGTTTTAGTTATTTGCAATTCGGCCGGTTTTATTTTGGCTACCGCATAATTAACAATTACAAAATTAAATTTTGTTTATTTAATCTATTAATTTGAGGAATAATTTGACTTTGGAGTTGGTTAATTAGCATTTAATTTTAAATTAGTTTAGAATTTTTGGCAACCTAATTTCACAACCATCCCTAAAGACAATACCCGTAATTGTTATAGTGACAAACTGTGCACTTGCGGAAATTACTAACAAGTTTTTGACGCCGTTGCCGGCGATAGCGTTGTGAAATTAGGTTGCATCGCGTCGTTTGCATCGATTTCATTTTTGTTTCGTATTTTTGATTTTTCGAATTTGTGTTCGTTAGTTTAGTTTTAGTTGTTTTAGTTTAGTTGAGCTTTCTTTTGCTTTTGATTTTTGATTCGAGTTTATATTGTGCTTTTTATTTTGGTCCATTTAATTTAATTTACGTTCTTATTTTCTGTTAAAAAAAGAGACTAATAGTTTGGATAATTGTACAGGAAGCAGAAACAAAAAAAAATCAGAAAAAAGGCTCTTCTTTTGTGTTTGTGTTTGTGTTTATTTTCTATTTTTTGTGTTAGGTTACCATTTGCTATTTGAGTCTTTCTTTTATTTTAGTCACGTAGTTTTATTTTCTATTTTTGTGTTAGTTTATTTTGTTTTGTTCACTTAATTATTTGAGTCTCTTGTTTTTGTTTGAGTCATTAGTTTGTAAATAGTGACCCATTTGCATGTTCTTTCCTAAAAAAAAAACTAAAAAATATTAAAAACTTTAAAATCCAAAAAAATTAAAACATTCTTAAAATTGAAAAAACACGAGCTTCAAGCATGCCAGTTTTTAATTCCCCATAATTCGAGCATAAACCTTTCTGGAGTTGTTTTGTCAAGACTTAATAATTATTATGCACAGTTGATTCAAAATTTTCAAAAATGTGAAATTTGTGAGGTCATTGCTGTGGATTTGAATTCTGAATCTTGGGGTTATGTTGAGTCTATTTATCCTGGAGGTGTACTAGGATTATTATCTCAAACTCAAGATGAAGTTTGGGATTTATTTGAAAAATTAGCTTAGGATATTTATGAGTTTGATCAAGCTAAATAGAATTTTGGATACCCAACTGATGACGAGTCAGTTTTTTAATGCTAATCCTTCCCGTCCGCACTATTTTGTGAACTCATACGACCCATTTTAGTCTTATGTGCCTCCTATGTTGTGCAATTATTGTGAATCTTCTAATCATGATACTTGTAATTGCCCATATCGTACTTATGTTGATGCTAAATGTGCAAGTGTGGAAAAGACAACTAAAACATAACTGATAAAATGGTAGAGACAATGAAAGAGAGAATATTCCCGATGTTTTACTCAAAGTAGGGAGGATACTAATTTACAAGCACCTGACTCTAGTTTAGGATCCCCTAAACCTGAAGTTGGTCTCTACGATGATTCTGAACCCTCTTATCAATCTAGGTCTAATTTGTAAGAAGACAACCCCTTGTCTAGTCTAGAGCAAGAGAGTGACACCCCTACGCACAAGACCTTGCATCCTACACTAGCTCACCTAAGGATGTTACTAAGGATGTCCTAGTTCCTTCCAACCCACCCACCACTTTGAATGACTTTGTGAGTTTCAGGAGGGTGAAGACCTTAAGAGTGCTAGTAAGTTAAATATGAGCATCACACCTGACATTGCGCATCATGATACAGATGATTCAGAAGATATTTGTTTCCAAGAATCATGCGAGAAGGAAGTCAAGCCCACTACTTTGAAATTGGATGATGATATTCTTTCTATGGAATATGAATCTTTTTCATGTGGGCTTGATGTCAATGTGGGTTTGGAAGTGGATTTGTGTACTGAGTATGAATCTTTTTCTTCTGTTCCCATCCAAACTGACTTCCTTTTTGAATCTCACAAGTCTAAATTTATTGAGTGTAAGGCCATTGTCACTGAACATTTTGATTTAGACCAGACTCCTATGCATATTGAACTTAAAGGACTTGTGGACTTAGGGCTCACTAATTTGCTCCGACTGCTCATTTCCGATAACAATCACATTTCTAGGTTGATGACCAATCTACTGGCCACCTTTAAATGGATTTGCCTATTTGATGTTTGAGCCCCTACATTCAATAAGTTGAAGCGGGCCCTTACTTGTGCAGCATTAATGCTTTGGATGTACTATTTTTGGCACGAACTCTTTAATTTTTATTGTTCGCATTTTATTAAGAGTTGTTCGCACCTATTTGATAAGCTACTCCGTGCTCTAATGGGTTTTGATTTGAGTAGCAATGTTCAGTTCAATATATAGTAGCTAATGCTCCATGGGCCTCTGTCTAAGCAAATTTTAGGAGGCTAAAGTTTAGGTGCACTTCTGCACCTGACCTGGTATAAACGTTTCTCTTTTTTCTTTTTTGTTATTTTGTTTTCTTTTGTATATATTTGTGGCCTTCTTTTACTTTTGTTTTCGTTTTGAGTTTTAGAGTCATGTCCTTTTTCTTTCTTTATGAGTCTTGCTTTTATTTGTTTTCTTTTTATGTTTTATTTTGTGTTTAGTTTTTCTTTCCACTACTAATGAAGACATTGTGAGATTTAGGTGTGGGGGTGGAGACTTTTTGAAAAGGTTTGAAAACATTGAAAAAAGAAAAGATTGAAAAAAAAAACAATTGAAACTTTGAAAATCTAAAAATATTTTTGTTTTGTTTTTAGGGAAGTTTCATACTATTCTGATCAGGTTAAATCTCTTGTGCTTTGACTATTAGCTTGTATGTAAGTGTGATGTATATGATAGGTCTCCATCCTCAGTGTGTCATTCTAAGCCCTTATTCTAACCCTAATTGTTCATTATCGATGTGTAATCCGATCCTTATTTATATCATCATCATTATCTTGGGGTCTTGGTTTTCCATTATTGGCTCTCCTACCTGTCTTTAACACGATTACTTTGGTTTTTGTCTGCATTCCGAAAAAAAAAACAAATAAATGAAAATGAAAACAAATAAAGGAAAAATGTAAATGAAATGAAATTTGGAATGACAAGTATCCCTTTGAGGCATGTGTTACTGGGCGTTACCCTTTGAGGTACGTGCTACTGGGTGTTACCCTTTGAGATAATATTGCTACTGGGAAAGCTTGCTTCCTATGTTATTAAATCAATAATGTAGTTTGTGTCAATCAAGTAGGATTGAGTTTGATTCTGGTAAACTTAAGCCCTAAGATGATAATGCAATTGCACACGAGCACTGAAATGGATTCAAAGTTTTGATGTACAGTGGGGTGAAAAGTTAGTACTTTGATGTCATCCATGGGGTAGAGAGCCTTGATGAGTATATTTTACTTATATGCAGGCCAATATCTTTGCTACATGGGTGATTTGATTAGTTAGAATGTGCACATACTTCTCCTCTGTATATTTACATTTGTAAATCCAAACTGTTTTTCTATTTGTATCTCTCTTTTCCTTTTTCATTTTCTTTATAGATTTTTTAGGCACATCTTTTACAAACCCTCACAAGATCTTTCTTGTCCACTAGGGGTAACCTAGGAGTTTTGTAACACCCTCAAAATGCTAATAATATGATCTACGGAAAACTGCAGCGAAAGACTTAATGATAGAAGGCGCTAACGCCATCCTGAAAAGGACAAGGCTTACTAAAACCATTTAATCTTGCAACTCATGTTTACAATCACACTATCTATTAACTGAAACACTCCAAGACTAAAGTCCATAACAATTCAACTTTAATACAATTGACTTAATCATACCATGTACTAACTGGCACTCCACACTACACAAGTATGTTGAATATAGACCCAACTTTACCTGAGGTCGATCACAACATTCATGCTATGCTGAATGTACTTTGAGCATCTGATGACTTCCAAAAGGGCTTGCTACATGGAGAAACATGTGATACTCTATCACCTAAAATGAAAAACATGAAAACAATTCGAAAATGTAAGCTAAAAGTCAGTACATGCATTCATGTATTGTAAAATGAGCGTAGAAACACTGTTGATGGGTACAATTCATTTATTTCGCAATAACAATGAAAATGAAAATAATATGAAACTGAATTTCTCATTATTTTCTAAATGTGAACCCCTTGCAATGATATGATCTATACATAGGTGTACACTTGCCAATCCAATCAAGACTTGGCCTGAAGTCGCGCGGGTAAATGATAAGCTGACGCCCTATAGATGATAACTGATGGGGTCACAAGTTATATAGCAAATCACTATATAAACTGATTCATTGATAAACTTATTAAGAGTTGTAAATTGATAAATATGTTCTGCTTTCTGAAGATACAGACAATGGATGTACCTTGAATCTTTAAAAATGTCATCTGACTTGATAAATATGTTCTAACTTTACAACACTTATGCATAATGGGAAACGATAACTAGGCCTGGACTCTATTTCATAAATATCATTGTAGGCATGTGTAGTCAATAAATTATCCTTACTCACAGAATTGAGCAAGCAAAAGTATACGTAATAGAAATTGAGTAATTAAATGGTATACATAACTTGGTATTGAAATGTAACTTCAAAACTAAACTAATGAAAGTAATTAAATTCGATATAAAGTAAATGAAAGTAAAATAGATTACAATAAGATAAATGAGATTATAAAGGAAAAGGGCTTGATGGTGACAAATGGAGAGTGGTTTTGGCCTTTTCTGAAATAAGTTGCTAATACGGCTTTAAGACTCTCTAATGTATAGCTTAGTTCAAGAAAAGAGTGAGTACACTAGATTAGCTTGGTAAATATATTTGATACATTCTGAATTGAGTAAGTAATAGAGGTTTGATGCTAAAAGAGATATATCTTGGCTCAAAATAGCATCAACTGCAATAACTTGGTCTGATAAATATGGTTTCTGAGTCAAAATTCTCTCTACTTCCCATATTTCATTCACAAGTCCATTAAATATATTTTTTCCACCCCAAATAGATTATTGATCCCAATGAAAGCTATTAAACTCCCCAAACTCGGTACAATCTTTTTAATATCCATAAGTGATTTAAAACTCATAATTAAGCTCGCAAATTATATACTTGTCTTCTTCTTTCTCATTAATCAAGCTAAAAGCTCAATGAAAGCTCATAAGTATTTATTTCCCTCCTAAATGACCTTACTTGGCCCAAAATACACAAAATGAGTGCATGATCAATCTCACCCAATCTTTATTATTACTCTTTACACAATTACTCAAAATGCTTCCAAAAATCACCAAACTCTAAATACTCAACCAAAATTCATGAAATCTTACAAAAAAATCAAAAATAATATAGGCAATCTATAGTAAAATTTTCAGAATTTTCCTCCAAGCATACACTGTACAAAAATTGCAATAACCGCCCAATTTGCACCAAAGCGGGTTAGTTCATTTCAAAAATTCATAACTTTCACCTTTGACCTCAAATGGAAACCTAAAACCCCAATATGGAAAGATTAAGACGTCCTAAAAAAAGGTTTCTGCATAGTACAAAACATGATTCCCACAATAGGATTCTCAAAATGGGACTAGAACACAAGTGTGTCAGTTTTGATCTAACCTGCACAGTTCTCGTAAAATGACCCTAACTTTGCCCACAGCACTTAGATTAAGGCGATTTAAAAGACATTTCAAAGCTAACACACTAAAATATCTACCCACAAAAAATCATAAGTTTTCAATGGGCCGATCATTACCGGTTTAATCTCAAAGCCACCCTTGTTTTCTGCCATTTTCAGCTCTCCTTGTTTTTGCTCTCTCCTCTTTTTTTCACATAAATCCTTTCTTGAAATCATTCCAAATCACCAAAAACATCATCAAAATCATCAGTAAGGCTAAATATTACAAAATTATATACAAAACAATACAAATCCATCACTTAACTTAAGCTAACTTGATCATGACAAAACCCTAGCCTTAACATGCTTCAAGCTCAAACCCACCATGATCAATATACCCAAAATTAATAAAATTTGCATGATAACATCTATTTTCATCTCAAAAGCATGAATCATAACTAAAACCATCACAAAATCAAAAATACATCAAGATCAAGTTAGGGTTTACTCACTTTGATGCTTGAAAAAGAGGTATAAGTGGCGAGAGAAGTGATTGATGAGGGTGGGGGTTGAGAGGGGATGATGGCTGAGCTAGTGGTGGTGGCTGCTCTGGTGGTGGCTGTGATGGCAAGAACAGCAGCAAGCAAAGGGGGGTGGGTGTCGTGGCTATGGAGGAGAGAGAAGAAGGGGATGGGTTTGTGAGATACGTCTCTCACTTGGCTTGAAATGATCTTAAATACTTGGCTGAAATTTATCTCCCAAAAGTGGCTTTTACCTAACTATGGTTAGGCTTTAACCATGGTTATTTAGCTAGGTTAAATGGGCAAGTTTGTTGGATTATGATTGATTTATACGGTTTCAGCCCAGGAAGGGAAGTAAACCGCATACGATTGAATTTTCGTAGCTTAAAATTAAATTTTGCGAGGTTATAAAAATAAAAATAATAATAATAATAATAGCAATAATAATAATAATAAATCCTTAAATTATAATTATCGAGGCCTATTATCGGTTCACCTGAAATTTTACGATAATTGAAACCAGAAGTGCAAAGTGAGACCCAAAATTGTAATTTGCTAAATAAATAAATTGGGTGTAATTGAATTAATAAACATGATTTGGTTACACCAATAACCATGAGTGATTAAGTCAATAAACATGATTAATTAAATGAATAAACATGATTAATTAAATAAATAAATATGATTTAAATAAATAAATATGGGTTAGAGTCGGTTTATTACTGGTTTAAAGGGTTTGTTACACATGCTAAGTGCAACTGTGATTCCTACGAAAGTAAGTTAGAATATTATTTTCTTTTTCTAGGATTTTTAGTTTTGTTTTACTCGAGAACGAGGAAAAATTAGGTGTGGGGGTATTTGTTATGATGTTTTATACCCTTATATTATCTATTATTTACTTGAAATAAATTGTTAATTTAGGATTTTAATATTATTTTATTTATTTTGTAGGAATTTTAGAAATCTGAAGAATAAGTAAATTGTTTGGGAAAAAAAAAAAAAAAGAGAAGAAAGAGAACTCAAGAATAGGTCCAGGATTACAAGCCCAGCAGTCGGCCCAAGCCCCTTTCGTCTCTTTTCTCTCTTTTGACCCAGTTCTCTCTTCTCCTTTCTTCTTTCCCATGGGCCTGTCCTTCTCAGCTCAGCTTCTATTCTTTTTCTTTTTGCTCAACCCAGCCTCCTCACTTAAGTGAGGCATGCCCTTTGCACGTGCTAGCTTCTTCCCCATCTCCTTCCTTCTTCTTCCTCATCATATCATGACCTAAAAACTCAAAGAACAGGGCAAGCAACAGCAGAGCATGGTGGCTCTTCGTCTTCCCCATGATTTCATCGTTTCTTCCTCTCTCTCCTCCTTCATGCTCCATAATCACAGTCATCATCAACCCAACCATTACCCATCCATTTCCTTTTTCTCTTCGTGCCTAGCGAACGGAAAATAGAGGAGCAGAACAGGGCCCTTTGTTTCCCATTCCCATCCGTTACTCTCGCTTTTCCTTACAATTAATTCATCATCATTTCCATCATCAAACCATCGGTTACAAGAGTTGATTGAAGGGCAACCGAAGGGTGAACGGGCACTGGGAGTCTAGCACAAGAGGGGGGGCACGAAACAGGAATAGCAATAGCGTAGGAGCAAAGCGTAGCAGTAAAGAGCAGAGTAGATAAGGGTTAGCGGAAATTAGGTTTTCAATAGTATTCGCTTTCTATCATTTTTGTTTTCAGATTTAGGATTTCAATTTTCTTAATTAGAGTAATTTGTTTTGGGTTGTTAAACTTCAGCAAAATTTCTAGCTCTTGTTTCAAATTTCTCCAATTGAAGTCCAGTTACTCAGTTTACTTTCCGCTGCTGTGTTTGATGTGCTTTCATTTGCTCTGCTGCGAAGAGTTCCATTGTTTTCCCGCTGCTTCATTTCCCCTGCTTCGAATTCACAAGTTCATGAAACAATTACAGCTAAGTGTTGGTGAGTTCAAGTTATTTGCAATTCATGCCTTTCTAGTTTGGCTAAAGCATAGTTAACAATTACAAAATTAAATTTATTTATTCAATCTATTAATTTGAGGAATAATTTGACTTTGGAGTTGGTCAATTAGCATTCAATTTTAAATTAGTTTAGAATTTTTGGAAATCTAATTTGACAATCATCCTCGAGGACGATACCCGTAACTGTTACAGTGATAAACTGTGCGCTTGCGGAAATTACTAACAGCAAATAGTACGATTCTTCCTCCTCTTCCTCTTCAGGTTGAGAGTCCTCATGTAAGTTGTTGTCCAATCCATCAATTGGCTTCTGCCACTAAAACCATTTAAAAAGACCTTATTTAAAGCGCAATTATATCCAACAATTAGCAAGTCATTAATTGATCCAAAAAAAAGTTTCAGAAGAATCTAACTACATAATTTAGTACCAAGTGTGTATGAACTTAAGTTACCATCTCATAGAAGCTGCTAGCAATTGATTTTGTGCTGACCTTTGCAAGCATTTTCTGATATGTTTGATTTTTGGTGTTTGTCTCACTTTGACGCTATAAGAAACAAGAAAAACCCTAGGGTTTAAAAGATTAGAAACTGTATTAATTATTATTTCAAGATTATGGTAAATGGATATATTGAAGTGATATAATAAAAAAGCACCTTGAACTTATCCTGAACTTGTCAATGTCCCAATAATTTACTAACCATTTTCATTGATCAGGGTCTACTTCTTTGGGTGGATTATCCCAACGATTAGCCACTGTTGTATAGTTAGTGTATGCTTTTTGCTTCAAGTCATACTGCCAATTTCTATACCAAACCTTGCAACGATGCTCTATGGCATTATCGACATGACAACCTTGGGGCAATTTAAACATTTCCTACATGTAATACAAATTATTAATGACGAAACTATTTAGAGAACATAAATTCCAAAGCTAGTCTTATAGTGAAAACCTTTAACTTCATGAAATACATCCTTTTTTTATCGGGTTGTATGGCATCCCATTTTTCCAGATCCAGGGGCATCAATTGTTTCATTAAACAGCTTGCGCCACCAATAAATTGGGTGCTGTTGGTGCCAACAATACGCTTGAGTTCTGAGGGGATTTCGATTTCTACTTTTGCTGGATGTGTATCCCTTTTCCTTTTCCGGTATAAGCACATTGTTTTGCCACGTCTAGGCGAGTAAGCTAAGAAAATTAACGAAATAGACATGGTTAAAAAAGAGCATCTCTCAAATAATTGAAAAATAATAATAATAGCAATGTCAAATGAAATAGTATACCATTATTTAAAAGCACAATCAATTTGGTACGTGGGAAGCTATCAAATTTCATGGAACTATCCGTAATTGCTAAAGGACAAAATGAGTGCGCTGGACAGTGAGGCAGTGTTGCTAGTGATGATCAGAAACTTGCTGATAAACAAAGCAAAAGAGAAAAAAATTAAAATATTGAGAAGCTCGAACCATAAGCAAATGGCTTCATGTGACAAACTCTCAGATCCACAGCCCATCCATTTTCTTCATTTTTCTCCAATTTTATTTTCATTCTTTCAATGCCACATAACATGGAGGTGGAAGAAATAAAAGTACAACAACAGATTTTTGGGTTCCAAGCAGTAGAACAATAATAATATCTTCAAGAGGTTACAAGTCACAGTGGAAAAGGGTCCTCTCAATTACCCCACCTTATGAAGCATTGGGAGTACAAGTTTTTTGGAGTGGAACAAAGAAGCTAAGTTAACTTTGCACCAAAAAAAACAAAAAATAATAGTTTGCCAGACCTTGATTAGATGGCTCAATCTAATGTTCGTTCTCAATGCTGTGGGAGGGATTTGTATAATGCGTACTCTTACCGGATAACTCTCTTTTCATATCATGGTAAGGATTTGTATGCTCTTCTGTAGGCATTTCATCTGACTCGTGAACTAGAAGTAACAATGTTAAGTATTACTATATTAAAAAAAACACTTTAGGAAGAATACTATAAGAAAGAATGATACAACCATGTGCAGAAATTGATCTTGTCCTTATCCTTTGTTTTTTCTAATGTACGCTTGCATGAAGTGCTTTCTTGATTAACACAGTAGACATCATCTAATTAAGCCTGGACTCCTTTACCTAGACAAAATGAAGTAATATGAAAATAATCTATTACATGACAATGTCAAATATAGTAACACAACTAACTGATATTAGAGAGAAAACAATAAGGCTCCTGTGTTGAATGGGACTTAGAATCCAAGTATTGCATGATTTCTTTTGAAGAAAAATATATTGTTATTTGCACAAGGACCATAGGTTGAGACGAAATTCAATAATAATTAAAAATTGCTTTCACATGCCCAAACCTCACATAAATTGAAGGCTGTAAAGTAGATTCCATCATCAGTGTTCCATTGGTTTGCTCAATGATTGAAGATTTATTAATTAAGCAAAGCAAACAGTTTCAAGCGAAGGAAAAAAGAATACAGAACCAGAGGACCAGGAGTCCCTACGATAATTGAACTTTAAAAAGCCAAGCTCTCAGAACTTTGGCCAAAGGAACTCTAGAAAGCTCCACAACCAAGGGCCCCAAAACATAACTTGATTCGCAACATGCAATATTACTACTGAAGATAATATGAAACTTATAACAAAGCCCTGGATCACCGTACTACCATAATACCTCTACACGAAACAAAAGCAGACAAATGTAGAAGGAAACAGCACAGCCAGATCCAGTCGAATATTTGCTGATTAATCAACCTACCCTACAACTGACCCATAGGGAATTTAGCAACTCCAAATCATAATTTTAAAGAATCTATACTAGATTTCTACCAAACTGGGATAAATATGAAAATACTATCAAGAAGCCTGTTCAAATGTAGCAAGTACTTCAGGTTGTCTGACATCACTTGCAACAGCAGATACAAGTAATTAACTGGCATAACATTCCTTTGTCAAAGGGTGAGAAGCAAATGCATGACTGGACCAGAACATGACAACAAATGAGCGTCTAAGGGAAATGACCCGTTTCCAGGGACAGTATACACATGTTCATTCTCTACAAAACAGCCACTACGCTAGCAAAGCAAGAGACCAAGAAGCCCTACATCTGGATCTCCTAAAGCTACCCCAGGTGGGAGCCTCATTGGAAATTGTTGTAGTTCGCTGTTTTACACAAATATATTTTGTTTACCAAAAAGCACAGAGAAGGGGAGGGGGCTATCCAGACATCGTCATAAAAAAGGATAAAGAAAATTACCGAAAGTCTACATGTTTGGAGGACACTGGCCCTCCTTCATAAAGAAAATACATTGTAGGAGCTAAAACTTAACTACAACTTGCAACAGTTTCAAGCTTTTTGTGAACCAGAATCTGGAGAAGTGTTTTATCAGACCAAGTAAGTTTGGGGCAGATGGAATATACCTTGGTGGAGTGTAGGGATTGATCTAGTCCTTGTCACTTGTCTTACAGGTGCATCTAGTTGGGCATGCATTCTTTCATCTGATACGCATAATCAAATACTATGAAAATAGCTTATTTACATTAAAATGATAGGTAACAAACTCAGTAAATAAACACTCACCAACTTATAACCACATCAAATTATGGGTTCTTTGGGGGCTCAAACAGAATTGGCGAAGTATTTCACTAAACAAAATTTATATCGAGGAAGGGGAACATACCAGAGGCTACTGCTTTGTAACCAGTAGATGATTTTCTCACAATCGCCTATCTTTCCGACGTAGGTCTAGGCATAGTCAAGTTTTCATTGTCATATGTCACATCCTCCAATTCAACATCCACGCTTTCATCTTCATTTGGTATATGTCCTCCTCTTCTTCCATATTCAGTTCTCTTTGCCTTATATGTTCATTGCTTTTTCTAAAAGGTAATCCAAGTTCGTCAAGTACACTATTGTTTTTTCAATATTTCTATCACGTTGCTTTTCATATTCTGTCATGCTCTGACAACCAATACGACTTGAATAATTTGGATTCTTTTTTACCCTAGCCATATTTCTAATACTATCTAGAGGTGATATACATGGAGGACCTGTAATCAAGAAAAAAACATGTTAGAATGTATATACAGAAATAAAGGTTCAAAATATATTTCATAGAAAGTGCAAACGAGTAAGAGCACTTACCAAGGATATTAAAATTACAAAATATGTGAAATATCTTAATATCAAGAAGCATATATGTAAAGATGTACCGAAAAATTGAATCAAACATCCAAGTCACTATTACACATGTTTTGCCTTTTTGCTAAAAAGGAATCAAATAGCATAAAATGCCTAATTTGTTCCCCCAGAAAAACAATGATGTAACGTTAGCAAATGACAACTTTAATGCTAGTTGTCAATTTCATCTGCAAATAGTGGTATGTCCTCTTCTCCGCTTCACCTAGATTCAGTGCAATCATCAACAACGCAATCATCAACAACTTGCATTTTGCCTCTCTTTTTATGACGTTGCAACTGTTGTTCCACGAGATCAGCATCCACCATATCTGGTTCTACGTCATTCCTAACCAAAGACATTGCACCATGATTAGACAAAGGGACATATGCTTCTTCATCAGTCTCATCGTAACTAGCTGAAAATGATTTTGTTCCCTCATATTCATCATCAGAAGGTATATCATAGAAATTGTGAGGATTCGTTTTCACCACCACTTGCCAATTTTGATGTACATGATCATTCACATAGTATACTTATTCAACTTAAGAAGCTAACACATATGGCTCATTTGTTTTTAGAAAGCATTTCACGTTCACTGTAGTTATGCCATATATATGTTTCTCTTTTGATTCCTACATTTTCAGAGAACACATCATACCATTCATAGTCAAAGAGAATAACTTTATGGTTGCCACCATAATCAAGTTCTATAATCTCCTTTCAGACACCAAAGTATTCTTTTTCTCCACTGTGCACATCACCTTTCACCACAACATGTATGCTAAGATTTTTAGCCCGTGCTTTTGTGCGGAATCTATAACTATTTACAACATATCCATCAAAGCAGGTCACTCTCTTCATAGGGCATTGTGCCAAAATTAGGAGCTTATGACTTGCTTTCTCATCGGGTTGATTCTATAACTGGGTAACCTAGACAAGTAAATAAGATGCATCAGTACCTAAATTAACTGGATATGTTGGAGTTATAATGTTTTACTTACACTTTCTTCAAACCACGCGGTAAAAGAGGGCGGTGTACTAAGACTTTCATAATCCCTATAAACAAATACAAAAAACGAAATTATGGTTATGAAGATTTTTTGTATGTCCAAAATTTTGGAAGTTACATTAAAATTTTCTTACTCAATGAAAGGTTATGCTCCATCACAATTTCTTGACACATAAAAGTGAGCACACTTCCAGTCTTCATGGGAAAGAACCTTGATAGTTCCTTAACCCAGTGGCCTTCCCATCTTCATGACAATTGCTAATCCCTTATCTTATCTATCTCCATTGTCTTCATTCCTTTCTAGATGATTAAATCTAGTCTCAGCTCTATGTAAATACCTTGAACAAAAGGTTAAACACTCATCTGCTATATAAGCTTTAGCAATTGACCCCTCCGAACGAGCTTTATTACGCACAAATTCTTTTAATGTGTGCATGATCCTAACCATCAACCAAAGCATAAAATAAGTGCAATGTGTAATACTCTATATTGTCTTATGTTTTTTTTAAAAAAATACAAGAAAAAATCTATAGTACTTTTCAAATGGGTACATCCAACGATACAGAACTGGTCCAACGAGCTTTGCTTCGGTAGCTATCGTTAAGTGCACCATGATATCAAAAAAAGAAGGAACAAAAACACGCTCTAGCTTACATAGCGTAATTGCAATGTTTTTCTCTAGTCTATTCAAAACATCAACCTTTAATGCCTTTGAGCATAATTGCTTAAAGAATAATGACAACTCAACAAGTGGTTCATACACATCCTTATCTAATTCTCCACGAAAGGCAGGTACTAGCAAATCTTGCATAAAGACATGACAATCATGACTCTTGAGCAATCCTGTTATTCTTCCCTCATTGATGTTAACACATCGACCTATATTGGATGAATACCCATCTAACACCTTTAAATCTGCTAAGAATTTACACAAATCTCTTCTTTCACTTAAACTTAATGTAAATGATGCTTGATGCTTTGGGAATCTCAAATTTGTCACCAACCTTTTTCGGGTGCAAGCTCTTTTTAATTCCCAGTTGCAGCAATGCAAGTCTAAGCAGCCCTTCAAATTATCCTTGGTCTTTCTTGGTATATTCATGAGGGTTCCTAGTATACTTTCACAAATGTTCTTGTCAATGTGCATAACATCTAAGTTATGGCGAATCAAGTTCTTCCTCCAATAAGGTAATTCAAAAAAGATACTTTTCTTCTCCCAGTTGTAAATCAACTTTGATTTTGTTCGCTTCCGTTTACCCTCAACCTTGCCAAATTGAATATTTTCAAAATTGCCAATCTGTTGAAGAACGTCATCACCGGATAACAATTTAGGAGGAGTATCTATCTCTATTGTGCTATCAAAAGCTTTTTTGTCAAATCTGCACCTATGATCAGCTTCCAAGAATCTATGATGACACACGTAGCATTATTTGTTCCAATGAGGCAAATAACATGACCATGTATCTTTCTTATAAACTAGGAAAGCATGATGTCCTTTTACACTCCATCCAACTAAATTATCATATGCAAGAAAATCATTAATTGTCCACATCAAAGTTGTACGCAAATTAAAATATTTAGCTTTAAACACATAATACATATTTACCTCATTCCATAAAGTCTTAAGTTCATCAATTAATGCATCAATTAATGGTTGAAAGTACACATCAATATCAGTTCCAGGAGCAGTTTTACCAGGGATGATCATGTTTAAACATGTATATGGCTTTTTCATACACATCCAAGGTGGTAAATTGTAAGGAATCCAAAAACAGACCAAACGTTGTAGGTTGATTTATATTTGCATACGGAGTACACTACATAAACCCAACCTCACATTACGCAGATCTTTTGTAAAATCAGAATAGGATGCATCAAATGACTTCCAAGCCTCTGCATCAGCAGGATGCCTTAATATCTCATCATCTCGACATTTATCCTTATGCCACAGCATGTGAAAAGCTGTTTTGGCCAAGTAAATAGTCTTTGGAGTCTTGGTACAAGAGGAAAATAGCGTAATATCTTATACGAAATATTTTTCCTCTGTCCCTTATTATCACTTTCATCATCATTATCATCAACCTCTTCTCTCTTGTCCTTCCACCCAGGATGAGCACATTTAGAACATTTGTCTGCATGCTCATGCTCCTTCCAATAAAGTATACAATCATGCTTAAAGGCCTCAATTTTCACATAACTCAAGCCAAGGCTACGTGTATACTTTTTTGCTTCATAAGCATTCTTTGGAAATGTATCATCATATCAAATGCTTTCTTTGAAAGCTTAAGTATCAATGTGAGAGACTTATCACTCCAACCACATAAACACTTTATATGGAGGATATGTACCATAAACTCTAACTTTGAGAATTTCTCACATCGTAGAAATAACTCATTCTCAACATCTCTATCTAATCTAGCAAACTTCTTAAGTACTTCAAAAGACTCACTAATTTCAGGTCCACCTAACCTTTCAAACTCATCCATTATGTGAAATGCTCGGGTATTTGTGATGTCATTTACCATGGCCAATGTTTCATCTACATCCTCCTCACCCAGTCACAAAATCGAATCTTGATGCTCATCTCCATCACTGCTGTCCTTTTCACTTGCATCAATAGGCTCTTCACGAGCAGATTTCTCCATGAAACTCCCATGGATTATAACTCCTCACTATCCCATCATTGAGCAAATGAAGCATAACTATTTTTCTATTTTGGTAACTATAATTGTTACAATTGACACATGAACATTTTATTTTTCCATTTTTAGCCACATTAGCAAAAGCAAACTCAAAGAACTGTTTTACCCCGTTCATATATTCTGGCTTCTTCCTACAGTTAAACATCTTCAAGTTCGTCTAACCTCGATCCTTATTCATTTCTATCAATTATAATACAAACTGATTACTTTTCCGCAAAAAGAGTTTCTATCATTCATATTTGAACTCAAAGAGAGTGCTAATTTGGCAAAAAATACAAACTAAACTCATCAACACGCAAAGAACAACAAAAATTGGTACTTCAATAACATAAAATGACAACTTTTTAGTTTTACCTTTTCATTCGCTTCTGGATCTGCTACAAATTTTTAAGGCTTGGTAAAGCTACTATGAGGCAGCACATTAGTTCATGATTGTTATCAATAAACCAGGGTAGTCAATTACAAAGATACTAATGTGCGGTAGTGTGAGGCAGCACTCTTATGTACAATTAATTGCCTGTCATGCAACTCATAGTACTTGCTAGATGTGTTCTAACTATGTAGTGTGTATATCGTGTAATGCCATCGTGCAACATCAAAATCCATCACAAAAAAGCAAGTTCATAAGGGAAAGCTCTAATTGCCAAATTAGGTGTAACTGAAAATTCAATATAATTAAACTACAACAGGTAGCTACATCATACCAAAAGTATAAGTAATAAGTAAATCAAAATCCAATTGACACAAATAATACTCATATCAAAATATAATAATCATTGTAGTGAGATGAGATTTTATAGTAATACCAACAAGAAGATGAACAATTACATAAAAATTAAGATGAACAATTGATGCAATCAATTAAGAAGCTAGATTGAAACTTAAAAAAGAGTTAAATTTAATTTCATAGTAGAAATGTTGAAATTAAATGCTTAACCAAATCACAACACAACTCAGAGAGTGAAGTATTGAATTTTTCCTTCCAAAAGCGCTAGCTAGCGACAAAGAAAAACAAGCGATCCCAAGCAGCAACATATCAAAAGTCATTTTTTCAAAACAAACAAGCCTGATCAAGCCATTTAGTCAGCATCATAATATTGTTTCTATAGAAAAATTGACAACCAAAAGGGAGGTGTTAAGAAAGCAAGAGATACAAAGATCATGAACGGGCAATTTTTAAAATCTATAAGGAATTCAAACGCTTTAAGTTCCTTATTCAAAGGAAAGAGATATCTTCTTGACTTAATAAAGATGGACCACACCATTAAAGAGGGAAAAACAAAGAGAAGCTTGATGACGTCTGCATGTACAAGGATTCTTTATGCCATTATAAGCTTCAACTTTTGGAAACATATAAATTTCTTCATCCTTTATTTTGACATTGATGATGAATACAAATACAAAACAAAATACAACTTCCTATCTCTAGACGATGGATAAAATACTAGTAATTCTTCTAGTCCTTGATTTATATGGTAGAGTGCAGGCATGCATTTATTCTAGTCCATCTATCATAGATTTCAAGGCTATTGCAACATTTGGAAGCTACAGATTCTTGAAGCCTGAGGACTGCTGCAGGAATAAATTGACAGAACAGCAAATGTGAGTGTATGTGTGTGCGCAAATTTGGAGGACAATAGGAAAACAAAACCAAAGAGACACCAAGTGGCTGTAGCTGATCTCAAGCAAAGGTAATCAATGGTTTCAAAGTCTCTACCCTTTTCTTGATTGTTCAAAATAGAAATATCTCCTAGTAACATTAGAAGGAATATCCAATAGGCCACTACCTGTACATCTGTGTGCAAAAATTGATAGGGAAAAAAAAAAGAATAAGCATCTACATGAAAAAATGGGGGGCGGGGAATTAACAAACTGAAGAGCAAGAAGTAAATTGAAAAGAAAAGGATAAAAAAAGTATGATAAATAAGACCTAGTCAAAAAAACAAGAGGAAATAAGCAATGACTTCTGAAATGACGGGTATAATCACAAAGTGAAACCAGAATTGGCGTAATAAATCTGATACTAGCCCTTAACGAGCATTAAATCCATTTGAAGTTGAAAGCTTGGAAGGAATTTATGCTAAAAATGGATCTAGCTTATATCAACTGTTTACAGTAGTCATCTGAACTCATAAAGTAGCACATTAATAAACTTAGACAACTATGCACCAGTGCAAATGGCAGATTAAAAACTATAAACCCCCTCTTCACATTTTGCACCTACCATAAATCACACAATCGCATACCAAATACTCCTGTTGACAACTCCATTAAGACAATGATAGCTACACTATTACGGTGAGAAAGAAAAATCCACTACGCAAAGACATCAAGGCATTCAAAACCAAAAAAAAAAAAAAAAAAAAAAAAAAAAAAAAAAAAAAAACAACAGCGGTTTTGGGAGCCTCATAATTCTCTTGTAGCCAATTTCTACCTTACACATATCAACTACATGCCAATGCCAACTCTGGATATGATTATGATCTCCCTAAATGAAATGGCTTAACATGTTCACACACTTGTCAAAGGACATCATGACATTTCAAAAAACATAGGGAGACTAAAGAATTTCTTACACCCTTTTCTTCCAAGACCATTTTGCACTTGTTGTACCAGAGATTGTTATAGACATGAGCATGATTTCAAATAATGTACTATGTTCAAATGCGCCAAATAAAATACCAAATATTTAGTACCCCAAAGCTATAAGACCTTTAGAAAATCCATCGTATAATGATAGCTGCCATGGGTCTGCTCTAACAATGTTTATAAGGTCAAGACATATGCCTCGTTTGCTGCGGAAGAAGGAAACACATGTTATAGAAGTTTTAATACTAAGGCAATACCCAAGTGAATACCATGGAGTCTTGTGCCCTTGCTTATCACTAGAGTAACTATATACAAATACCACCACTACTCAGACATCAACAATAGCAACGAGGAGAAAACGATTTATGTTACTCACACAAAGCCTTCCTCTGAAATTCCAAATAACCAAAATCTAAGTTATCAAGAAACAATACAAAGTAATTCATATTAACCAAAGCCTAAAACTGATTTTCAAAGAACTGTGAAATAAAGGGTGATGGAATGGGTGAATTTCACTTTCAAAGAACCAAGTAGCAGGTGGGAAGAAATACAAATTTGTTGCAACCAACATCTCACCAACACAGATTACTTATGCAAACAAGACTCCCGAAGCCAACAAGATGCCTGAAACAAACTAAAAATTGGTTTAATACTACAATTAAGGTCTGTGTGAAGTTGAGGAAGAGAGATAAAAGGGAATACCCTGCTATCGCAATTGCATGACCAATTCAACCCTTCAATCTACTAATCAATCTCGCGTTGCTCTGAGAAGAAGAAAGGACAGATGAATCCCACGCTTAATTGCAAAAAAGTTGAAGAAATGACCGAGTTCTAGATCAAACGCTTAATTGGAAGAAAGGATAGAAGAATCCAAGCTTATTTAATCTCACATTTTTCTGAGAAAAAGTAAGGACAGCAGAATTGATCGCACGCTCAATTGGTAGCAGAGAAGAAATGAAGGAGGAGAAGAATGAATGCCTGGCAAAGGATACGTGTGACTCAAGAATGAGATTAGGGAAAAAAAACAAAAACTTTAAATTAAAATAGGAAAAAGGAAAGGAGGAATCCCAAACTGAAATTAGTGAATCCCCCCCTCCAAAAATGTCCCGCTAATTAAATAAAAAAAGTTACATGTCTTTTGTGGCAGCCATATAAAATTGCCACTACTGCCTAGCATTTTGTGGCGATATTTATTTTGCTACAAATTTTTTTAGATTTTTATATTATTGTAGCAATTTAAAAATTACCACAAAAAACTGTTACAAAAAACTACTTTTTTTATAGTGGACAATTCACCTACAATAGTCTATCTTCCCTCCTTCTCTTTTCCTTTTGAATTTACAAGTTTGATATGTCTTTCCTCCTTTTGGTCATTTGGAGTCCCTAAGGACTCATTTTGGTCTAAGTTTGCCAAAGCTTCCAAGAAAGCGGCTACTTCCTAACATTAGTTATGTGAAATGATTTTGCTCGAGATTCTTGAGGGGATTTCTGATTTACTTGCGTCTTCTCACTATCCTGTAAATTTTCTAAATCTATTAGTAAATCATTAACTCATTGCTAAACCTCCCCTAGGGTTATTTCACTAATAGCATGACCACAACTCCCAAGCAAGATGTCTGTCACGGCTCCACTAGTAGAATACTTCTCTATTTCTCTAGGCTTTTCTATACTAATCAGCATATTTTGTCAAGATCTTTATGTCCTTTTGCCTACTCCATCACCAATGAGGCTATTTTTGACAAAATCAACATTGTCATCAATGTTGTGGAGTCCCTCTCCCTGATTTACCAAGCTAATATCTTGAATTTCCAACTCATCATCAATGGAAGGAAAGTTTTCATCACCTTGTTGTTTAGATGTGCTTACAAACTTAGATGAAGATCTATTGGTCTTAAACTTGTATACCTGAACTGGGACCTTGGTCTCCATGATTTTATTCTAAATACTTCATCTTGAACTGCCAAGAAAACTTCGACATCAATTAGATTGAGAGAAGTCTTATCAATTAGAACTCATGCTGCTGCCATGAATTGCTCATAAAGAGTCTCTTAATCAAAAGCTACAATACATTCCCATCTATTTGCTATTTTTCTAAAATTATTAGTGTTCTATGCATGTGTGAAGACCCCTATCAGTTCTAAGTAAGTTTGCCTTGTTCTACACTGTAACGCCCCCAATTCCTAATGCATGATTAGTCCAACCTAACTATTCATGAATTAGTGATTAGCAGCGGAAGTCTTTTAATTGGAGGCATTACAGCCGTTCCATAACGGAACAAGGATAACTGAAGTTACCTGCATCATTTCGCGGCCCACTTAATTACCTGACTCACCCCATAATTGAAATAACATACATTCAGTCATTTATATAAGTTGTGATACACCTAACTCAAAGTATGATTACAAAATACTAGTAACTGCGATGTCCAAAAAGCAGATACATTCGTCAGGTGCTTAGGATACTAGCCTATAAATCACTGTGAGCGTGTGGCTAGCGAATCCTCCATAAACGAAACTGCAATGCCCTTTCCTTTCTTGCTACTTGCTGAATTATCAGTGGGAGGACTGTTCACTGATCCCTTGCCTAAAACAGAAAACATGAAACATTCAAAATATGAGTCGAAACTCAGCACGTACAGCCCTATGGAGTAAAATAAGTTTTGAATAAACTCAGTTGGACACCCGCATTTCAAAACATTTATTTTGTAAATAGGAGAGGGAAAATGTATAATTAAAATTGATTTGCCAGTTATTATCTGAAAGAGAACGCCTTGTTGATATCTGTAATGATTTTGAGATAGGTGCACACCTCCCAGGCCGATCGGAGAGCCTGAGTTGCAGCCGCACGGGTAAATTGAAGAGTATAAGTCCTGATGATTGATAATTGATGGGGCCACTTGATTATGTAACAAAACAATGCATAAAATGATTCATTATATCATTATCAAATTCATTTTGCGCAGTTTGAGAAACATATGAGTTTTTAAAGAGCACAGGCAATGTACGTACCTGGTCTTTGAAAATCTATTCGTTTTTTTAAAATCGTTTGCCAGTAACTTGAAGCGACCGATGTGGCCTCACTTATGCTCCAAGTGCGTAATTTTTTCCGTAATCAGTGAAAGCTTAAGAAATTTTATTATCTTTACTAACTTAATGAATAATTTAAATTCTCTTACCTTCTCCTTTTATTATCATGAAACAACTGTGTATTCATTTAAATGGGTTCCATTTTATTTTCATTTTTGTTTCTCTCCTTCATACGGCCAATGGTCTTTCATTATATGTTGTGCTAACGGAATGGGGTGGCTCGTCTTATGTTTATTATTAATAGCATTATCGCCAGTACCACTTGAATTATCGCGTCAAATTCAATAATTTCGTCATTCCTTCGCATTTGTTAGAATTAGTGGCATTTTTAATCATTGTTACTTTTAGTATTATCATTACTGATATTCATTGTCCCTGAAGATATCACCCTTAATAATGTTTTAGTGAGTATTTTCGGTTATTCCCTTGTTGAGTGAATCACGCTAGGCCTTAACCTTGGTTTTCGACCCGGTTTAGGAGAAGTCACAGTCTTGAGCTCGAGTCCCAGATCAAGTCGTAATCATACGATTACTTAGAGCTTATAACTCAACTGATCATTACTCTTAGCTTATTATTCTTGGAACGCCCAAGATCATTACTTCCACTTTCCTTCTTTTGTTCCTCCATCTCCATTTGACAACTAATTCCTAGCATATATCCACACAACCCCTCTTGCACCTATATTCCCTTTTCATTAAGATGGTTAACTTATTTAAATGCAAGGAAGCAACATAACTAAAATAGACATAATCAAGAACAATGTTAACCAATAACCTAAATCACTATGTCCATGATTATACATACATTTCGAATACATATACAATCTATTAACCCCATTCAAATATTACTTAATATTAACTAAACACAATTAAAACATCATAAAGCAGTTCAATTTCTCATCCCAAACCTAAAACTTTAACCTTATTTACTAATTTATGATAACACACACATCTTATAACCAAACTTTTAGAACCAATCAATATCCAATATAATGGCCAAACCCCTCACTTACCACACTCATCCTCATCCCTCAAGTTCACAACTCAAATCAATTCACCACGATGATTCAAGAATTTTGCAAATAAATACTTATCTATGATAATTACACCATTGACAATCAAAATTTCAGCATAAAAGATCAAAATTGAATGAAGTGGGACTTAAGGTTCTCACCTCTCAACCTACTAGAATTACTCAAACACACAAACAAAGGAGGGGAGAGGGAAGGCCAGCTAGTGGGCAACGACTTCCGGCAACGGCGGATGGCGATTTTCGATAGCTGGGGGTGGCCAGCGTACGTGCTGGTGTAGCAGGGGAGGGAGCCGAACGGGGCCGCGAGACAGGGGAGGGCAGAGGAGAGTGTCGGGAGGGTAGAGGAAGTAGGAGGAAGTGTTTGGATTTAATTAATTTTATTCGGTCTACTTTGGGTGGTAAATTTATCTAGTGTAGATTATTTTTAATTATTCTTTTTCCTTTTTTCCTTCTTTTTACGCCTTTTAGTTTGTGACACCTAACCCCTTTTCTAGATTTTGTTTTCCATCTTTATCCAATTTCGTTTATTTTTATTTTATTCATTTCATACATACAT
>NCQV01000618.1:0-20428 GCA_002740545.1 Lophocereus schottii | reverse complement strand
TCAGGAGTTTAGCCGAAGTTGCCCCCATAGAGAAGAAGATGAGGGAATCGAGGCATAGATGGTTCGGCCACGTTAAGCGGAGAAGTGTGGCCACCCTAGTGCGGAGGTGCGACATGATCGTCGCCCCCAGTGGAAAGAGAGGGAGGGGTAGACCGAAGAAAAGCCTAGAGGAAATGGTTAGAGAGGACCAGAGAGTTGTTGGTCTAACAGAGAACATGACTCAGGATAGAAGTCTGTGGCGGGATAGAACTAGAGTCTCTGATTGTAGGGGACCGGCTCCGTAAGTGGATGTAGCTTTGATGGGGTGGAGCGGGTTTTTGTATGTTTGTCTGCAAGTCGTGCTTGACTAGGCTGTGCTGGCTTCTGACGCCCCGAATTCGTTGAGATATGTCCTCGCTCCTTGTTTACCTGCTCTACTTACCCTTCTCCCTAATTGGTAACTTGGTATGCAATTGTTTCCTCTGTAAACCATTTTTCCCAAAAACTGTTTTGTGGGTCTTTAGGAATCAACCTCTCTATGGGTAGAAATACCGGTAGGGGTAAGGTTGTCTACAGCTGGATCTTCCCAGACCCCACGTAAGCAGGACCCACACTGAGAGTTGTTGTTGTTATTGTTGTTGAATTGTATTGTTGAGTCTCTATCCTTGGGTCTTAAAAATATTCCAAAAGAAGATGAAAAGGAAACTTAACTAGCTAGCCTTCCAAATAGACAAACCTTACCTTGCATTAGGGGCAAAGAGAAGATATTACATCTCACACAGTCTCCTAATAAGAGGTAAATATCTCATGAGATAAAGTATTAATAAAAGAAACTCTTTCCTATAAAGGAAGCGCCCTAGTATAAAATCTTTAAAAGATCTCCTCTGAGCCCTCATAAAAGTAGGGCACAATCATTGTCAAAGGAAAGCTAAGCAACATGCATCAAAGATGAGCTACTAAAAGGCCATAGGGATCCATGCCGCTCCCTAGCAAATAAAACTTAAATGGAGTGAAATTGAGGCATTACTAGGTTATCAATGTAGTTGGTAAATTTGTTTTATCATCTGCCTAGCTTCACTGCTTGAGATCAAGTTCAAGAACTGATAAGGTCACTTGTTTTTTAAGGCCCTATCTATGTTTTGTCATTCTTGCTACTCTTCCTCCTCACGTCCCCTCTCCTCCCTCCATGTTTCCCTTGCTTTTTTTATTACTCCCTTCAACTAAACCATTTTCCTTCTCTAGTATTCTTTTATAATTTTGTTAGGACCCTCACTATTAATGCTAAGCTGGGTTTTCTTACATTAGTAAGTTCTATAATAAATGATTTTGTGAACTTATGGGTAGGGTTTAAAAATGTCATCTTACAGGTATCATTCTCTGGACTTACATACTAGTACAATTTTATTTTTTTTTTGGGTATTTTAGGAGGTGTGTGGGCGATGAGAGTTGATAATAGGTATAAATAATAAATGATTTATCCCCCTTAATATAAAAGTATGGCTTCACCCCTAATGTCGGCTATTATACATCCTCATAACCTATTGATTGTTCCTTTTCTAACTTGAGAATCCAAAACTGTTTAAGGGGGATAACCACTCTATTCCTTATTGAATTCTTTGCATGTTGTCTGGTCAAGCATCACTCCCTCTAAAGTTTTGAATCTTGCAACTCAGGAGGGATTTTCTCTATCCTAAGACAAAATATTTGGTGTCGTGTGTATGGAACCTGAGAAAGTCATGACTCCATGAGAATTACTAAAGGCCATAAAAACCTGGGAATAAGTTCACATTTGAAGAGTTACTTCTACAATAAAGCTATGTCATAGTGGATGCCTCCGAAAGTGCAAAATCTGAAAAGCCCCCAATACTAGTACCTTCCAAGGAAGGATTAATTTGTAGAAGGCCATGAAGAATTCCAAAGACTGGTTATGCAGTTGGTCAGGGCCAAGGTTAATAAGGACCAAGAAGGGGCTCGGCCTATTTATTGTAGAAATTAATGCTCGGATATCCACAATTATTTTAGCACCAGCTGACAAACCTAGAACTTAGAAGCAATCAGTTAAGAACTACTTAATTGCCCTTTACCATATTGGTGAGATGATCCAAAGCCCAAAGAAAGGGTTACACTGAAGGAAGGCACCCCAAAGTATATAAGAGGAACAATAAGATCTTTGAGACCATCTAAACGAGAAGAAAACATCTATCATCTACTAAAAGACTAGTCACAACAACAATTTAGCATCAACAAGGTTATTCTCTACCCCAATTAGAAAAAATTAACTCTTAGATGGGAACAGAGTTAGATTTAACAGTAGGAGGACAGAACCTCCAAGTAAATGCTGATGTATTGGTAAGGTTGTCCTTGATCTAAGATCACCCTTTGACTTAGCTATTTTAAATACTCATCTTCCTCAAAAAGTTAAGATACTAAAAATTAATGCTTATCGTAGAGCCATTAACCCTGAGAAGCGTCTAAGCACTTAAATCACATAGGCATATCTAATGTCTTCCACTAGGTATTTGTCATACACAAGTTATTTCTAACTACACATAAGGGAGTTGCACCATTACCGTTTAACAAACTTACTAAGTCTTCCAAAAAGTCATGGAAGGACCTGAAGATTAGGTTCCTAACACACATTGTGGGAATTAGGAGGCTAGCAAAATCTAATTCAGCCCTCTTGAACACAATTCGGAGAGATAAAGAGTCCCTGAACCGCGATATAGCCATATCAACCCTAATGAACTAGATATTAACTTTATGTCATACCTACATAGCCAAAACTTCAAGACTTTTTTTTACAGTTGTTTAAGAAGACCTAGAGGCATTAATAAGGATGAATCCTTACCTCTCACAATCATTAACCACTTAAGACAAACCAACCAAAAAAAGGATGCTTCTCATTGGATTTAATCTCAACCAATCAAGGTGATTTTGAGATTGTATCCCAGAAAAAGATATTCTAAAAGAATTAAACACTTTGCACCCTATCACTTCCCTAAAAGCTTAGAGCCACCAAAGGGAAATTTTAAAGGAAAAAAACTAAATCACCACACTAAACAAGAGATAAAGATTTAGAGATTTTTTAGAGAGGAAATAGCATCTATTCCCTATATTCATTTAATCATCAAATTTATCTATACAATGAGCAAAGTAAGTACACAAATATCCAAAATTATGAAAATAAGCTGATACAATATTTGGGCAATGGATCACTAAGAGTTCTATAAAATATCCTAGGAAATAAACCAAAAATCCAAAGATAACAGCAATTGTTATGAGCTGTAATTTTTAGGATTTCTTCTGCATCGTCTAGGAAGTTTCTATTGAATTATGCTCCACCAACCGCGGTATCATTACTTGGAGTCCCTTTGAGATTCATTCCATAATGGACAATGCCAAGGATTACATTTGCATTCTCTTCAGATAAAACCAAAACCTAGATTGCTCTAAAATGGAATTTTATGCACACTCCTCTTAATTTCGACCATTTCTCTCTAGGATGGAATCCAATGCCAATTTTCTACAAATGGGGCTAAAATAGACATTTTAGGAAATTAAGAAGCTTGGATTGACATCAATTGGGCATCAGTAGGTAGGAACCAAACTTAACTCAAATTCAACAAATTTACCAGTAAAAACTTGCGCTATAGGAGTCATGGTTCTCATGATTTTTAGGAATTAAAATGCAAGCTTTCACTTAAAATATTTATATCTCTATGATAGAGTCAAATGCCTTTCTCGTGAGTCATAGATCTTCACTTTTTCATCCCATTTAATGGGTGAAGTGCCACAATAAAATAGGCCTATGTGTTCGCATTTTGCGTCAAAGAACTATTGGGTAGATGAAATGATCTCTTGTCTTGGCACAAGGTTAAAGGGGTCTCAATATGTATCAACTTTGCCCACTTTAGAAGGATTTGACCTCAAATGCTTGTGGTTGAAATCCATCGCACTAACCTTAAGAGCTTGTTACCACCCTTGGGTATGAAAATACCCAATCTGCTAACAACTCGTCCCTTCTTTGATGTGTATGAGTTATTGAAGATTTTAGGGAGAGCACCAAAGCAATGAGCAGCCCTCCTACACCTCATGAGCTCACTAAGGTTCCCAATATACTAATTACAAGATAACTCAAACTCATTGTACTCAAGAGAGGGGATATGCATGGTTTGATCATCCTCATAGATGCTTTCTTCCAAGATCCATATGATGGACAATAGGACCTTAGTGATGGGTTCTTTTGGGACCTCATCCTTAAGCTCTTAGTGATCTATGAGCAATAAAGGTTTCACTCCCTAACTTATGTTTGGCCTTACCATTATTAAGGTAATTCGAGGCTTGCTCTTACTAGTGGTACACTCGACCCATATTTCTCTGATGGAGAGGCTTCACTTACTTGCCTTCCTTAGTCCAATTTTGTGAGGTTTGGGTGGTGCTAAAGGGGCTAATGTGAGACATTGTCTATTGTGCTTGAGTGAATAAATATTAATATACCCATCATAAATCACATGATTATGATATAACCAAGGACGACCAAGCAATAAATGGTACGCATCCATATGGAGAATAACACTTCACCATAATATAAACCAACCGAAAGTGAGATATGAGCTTGTTTGGAAATGGTTGCCTAACTCCCTTGCTTGGGCCATTATAGAGTGTAAGGAGTTGGATGCACCTTGGTTGGCTGCTGTGGCTTGTTTATGAGTGTCATAGAAGATGCATTGGTGCAACTTCCTCCATCAATGATTTAGTTCACATACCTTCCCTCCAATTATGCAACTAGTACAAAAGATTTGTTCCCCTTGGCTTGGTTCAAAATGAGCCTTATTGGCATGTAGAGCTCTTTAATTGACTAACAATCATCAATAAGTAGCGGATCAAAGTGGGAATATTGTCCCCTACTTCATCTCCACTAGATTCTTCCTTAATGGCTTCAATCTCTTCCACCTCCGTAATGGTAAGAGACATTGTATTGGGATAATTAATATAAAAATGTCAATAGCCATGACACTTGAAACATTTCTTCCCTTCCAACTTCTTAGGGTGCTCACTAATAATAAATTTACTCTTGCAAAAGCTTTAATTTGAAAGGGTGGAATTCGATTTCAATGTGAGTGGAGGGGATTTTAATAGAGAAGGTTTGAAAGGATTTTCTACCCTTCAATTATCTCTCAAGTTTTGTTATAAGGTTGTATACATCATCAAAAGAAAGATAAGATTGGAGGTCTACCTTATAGGCAATATTGCGTGACAAACCCTTGATGAATCTAGCAATTTTAAGCTCGTGCTCTTCATCCATACCAACCTTTGTTTGTAGTTGTTCAAACTCCCTAATATACTCTTCCACCTTAGGATTCTCTTAGCTAGGATAGGTGATCTAGAGGTAGAGCTCTTGCTTATAGGAGGATGGTAAGAACCTCTCGCCATGTGTTTCTTAGGCTTTGACAATGCCTTGATCTTAGACTTAGACTCCCTTACTCTATTCATCTTTAATTTCTCCTACATAAGAATACACACCATTTCATCTTGAGAATAGCCAACTTAAAATACTTTTCATCACTATACTCCATAAGGTCAAAGATCCTATCCATGGATTGGACCTAATGTAGGTACCTTTTTAGATTGAGGTTTTCATCAAACTGTTGTGATTCATTCTTGAGGTCTCTAGGTCATCCATTGAACGTCTTCTCCTCCTTACCCCTCTATCCTCATCATTATAAGTTTTATGTGAGGATGAATCGGCAATGTTAGTGAGGCTACCATCAAGCTTTTGATGGTGTTGATTTCGTCCCTTGGTGGAAACGGATTCTCTTACTTGCTCAAATTCCCTTATGAGACTTTTCACTTGATCTTGAAGCTCAAAATGGAATTTTTAACTCTCTTCTAATGGGCTTACTTTAGAGGGATGCCCCTAGATTGAGAAAGGTATCCTTCATTGGCCATATTGATGTAAAGAATAAAGGATTAGAATGAGGAAAAAGGCAACAGAGCGTGGTCCATGGGGTTGACCATGGAGGGTTCTAGGTTGGCATTAAAAGAAAAAATGTTGAGAAATAAGGCGGACCATGGACCATGAGGAGGGGTTCGTAGACTGATCATGGCGATCACTGTTCAAGAGCCTTCTACGATTTTTTTATGAAGGCTTTTTTAATGAAGTTTTAGGTTTGTTTTTGTGTTTGGGCTAACTAAGAAGGATCTATTAAGGAGGTGAATAATAGTAATTTTTTGGAACCACAGCATGTAGTTTTGGGGTGGATTGGATGAAAGTTTTAATTGAATCGATGGAGATGAAGCTTTTGATTCAAAGACCAACAAAAAAAGGATCTCTAGCTCTTATACCAAGTTAATGAGGATGAATCCTCTCATCCTAAGATTGTTAATCACTCAAGGGAAACCACACAAAAATGGATGCTCGTCGTTGGATTTAATCTCAAATAACCAAGTCGATTGTGAGATTAGAGCCTAAAGAATGAGATCATAAAAGAATAAATAACTTCCATCCAATCCGTCTTCTAAAGTCTTAGAGCCACCAAAGATAAATTTTAAAGGAAAGAATCTAAATCACCACTTTAAACTAGATGTAAAGATTAAGAGATTTTTGAGAGATAAAATGGCTCCTAGTCCTTTAATTCATTCATTTATCAAATATTTGTTTACAATGAGGAAATGGGCCTATAAATACCTAAAATTAGGGAAATAAGTTCAAACAAGAATGGGGCAAATGGACAAATGAGACTCCTACAATTTATCATAGGAAACAAATAAAAATTTCAAAGATAATGGCAATTTCTAAAAGGTCTACTTTCCAAGATTTCTTTTTTCATTTTTAAAGAAGCATCTAGAGAGTTGTGCTCCACCAATGGGGGCACGTCCACTTCGGGCCTCTTGAGTATAGATTCATTCCATAAGAAATGCCAAGTATTACAGTCGTATTCTCTTTAAATAAAGCCAAATCTAAATTGTTTTAAAAACTAAAATTTGTTCAAACTCCTCTTAATTTTGACATTTCTCTCTAAAATGGAATCAAATGCTAATTGTCAAAGCATGGGGATGAAATAGATATCTCAAGTAATTAATAAAACTTAGACTTGCATTAATTGGACACTAGTAGGTAGAAACCAAATTTAAGCTAAATTCGATAAATTCACTAGTAAAAACCTACACTATAGGAGTTATAGTTCTCACTGTTTATGGAATTGAAATGTGAATATCTACTTGAAATATTTATATATCACAATAGTAGAGTTCATCATGTGTCCAAGAGTCATAAATCCTTAATGTTCGAGCCCATTTACTAGGCAAATTACCATAATAAAGTAGGCCTATGTGCTGAAATTTGGTGTCAAGTAGCTCTTGGGTAGATGAAGGCATCTCCTTGTCTTAGCATAAGGTTAAGCAAGTCTCAATATATATCAGGTATCTTTAGGAAAAGCCTAGAAGTAAACTTGAACAACTTAATATGGGAGATTGTAGCAAAGAGGAAAGGAGCCCAAGAAGAAAAACAATTTAGGAGAAGAAGGTAGACCCGAGATAGGAAATGTCCTTGTAATGCCTAAGAAGGATATCCTAATGAAAAATGTAGAGTAAGATTCCATTAGAGGTGCCCAGGCCAATTAAGCAAAAATATAAGTTTAGAGATAACGACAAGCACAGTGACTATTATAAGGATCACAGTCACAACACTGAACATTGTCGGGACTTGGATAGGATGCTTTAGGACATAACAGGTAAGGTTCACCTAGATGACTACTTAAGCGACAGACCCTATAGGAAGAAATTTATGTTGGACAACCTAACGACTAGAGGAAAGGCCAACTCTATAAAAGTGTAAATTAGAGGAATAGTGCATATGATCTATAAGCCTTCGAAGGAGTTCCATCTAACATAGAGTCAACGATTACAAGCACACATCCTAGAACTTTGTTTGAGCAAACCAGATCCCTGTATCATCCTTATGATGACCTTATTACGATTAAATTACAAGTAGCTAATTATTAGTTAAATAGGGTGCCAACAAACATAGGGAATTTCGTTGATATACTGTTTTATAACTACATTAAGAAGTTGAGATTCCAAGAAGAGGACCTGGTGTGAGCCCTTTACCATGCACACGATTCATAGAAAGTGATCTCTGCCCCAAAGAAGTCATAAAATGGCCTACAAAGTTGGGGAGAAAAAGGGATTGCTAGGCAATTGATGGTAAACTTTGTGGTTAGGGACACCACTTTGACTTGCAGCCTCATCATTGAAAGACTAGTGCTAAACTCCCTAAAGTCTACACTATCATCCTTTCACATTAAGATGCAATTTGAGTTTGATAATGGCTCTATAAGTGAGGTTTAGAGATCATAAAAGTGCTAGTTAGTGCCATATATGCTGCTGTAAACCTCTAACCTTATAAAAGAATACCAGCTCCATGGAAAATCTTATGGGAGTAAAACACAAGCAGTACAGTCACCACATGTCACTATGGTGAATATCCAGGGGACCTAGTGTAAGAGTAGTTATAGGAACACCAAGAATCCTAGGCTTGTGCCTAAAGGTAGTTATAGGAAGTCCTTTAAAGGGATAACTTAGCATAATTGTCCAGATAATAGCGGACCTAGTGTAAGAGTTTATAGAAAAGCAAAACAATTTTACATATGTATTTGCGTACTTAGTATAGAAGATGTTAGGATTAAGCCCAGACATCATTGTATAAGAATTAGGGATAAATCCAACTAGTCAAGGAGAAGAAGAGACACTTTATGCTAGATAGGAACAAAGTTATCCATGAAGAAGTCAATAAATAACTGGAAGTAGGTTTCAATAGGGAATGGTTTTACTCTAAGTGGTTAGCCAATGTGATAATTAACAAAGAGCCTAACTAAGCTTGGAGGATGTCAATGGACATTACAAACTTAAATAAGGCTTGCCTAAGAAACTATTTACCACTTCCCAAAATACACGAATTGGTAAACTCTACCGGTGGTCATATATTCTTGTCATTTAAAGATGTCTACTTTGGCTTTCTTCAAATATCAATATTAGGACAACATAACATCCCTCATACTAGGGCCTAGACTACTACAAGGCCATGCCCTTTGCACTAAACAATGTAAGTGTAGTCCATTAGAGGCAAGTAATTAGGTTGTTTCAATAGGATTCGACAGGAACATAGATGTTTACATCAATGATATGATTATCAAGCCTAGCCCCAAAAGAAGCACCTTGGAGAATTAAGGGAGACATTTAGTACTCTCAAAAGGTATGTCACAAAGTTGAATCCCAAGAAGTGTGCATTGGGGGTGAGAGCTACTAAGTTCCCAGCTACCATAGTTAATAAAAGAGGGTACAAGCAAGTTTAGAGAAAGTTAAGGCTATACTGGAAAGACATGTAAAGGATGTACGATAACCTTTGGGGGATTTATCTTAAAATTTTGAACCAAAAATGTTAAACTCCTTCAAGTGCATAAGATTCGTTAAGGGCTTTGTAATGGATAGAAGAAGTTGAATAAGCATTTAGCCGAACCCCCATAAAGACACTAGTACTTATGTGCATCTCGGCATTAAGCACAACTGTGAAGTCAGTATTATTAATGGAATAAGAATTCCCAGTGTTCTTTGTTAGTCATGTCCTTGTTGTGCCTAAACTTTACTACTTAAACATTGAAAAACTATAATTGGCCCTGGTCATGGCAGCAAAAATGCTCGGTACTCACTTTGAATATCACACCATTAGGTCCTGACTAATTAACCATTGAAGAAGACGATTTAAAAATATAACCGTTTAGGAAGAATGTTGTCATGGGCAGCGGAACTCTTCAAGTTTCACATAGATGATAAGCCAACAACTCTAAGCAAGGCAAAAGCTTTATCAAATTTCTATGATGAGTGTATCTTTAAGGATAAGGAGCAAGTCCATGAGTCAGCTGATAGAGAACCAGTATAGATAGTTCCCTAACATAGAATGATTATTGGGCACAACTATCATAATCTCTCATGCATATACTTTACATTCTCAACTATTACTAATGAGGCGTAATATAAGGGAATCATCATGGGGTTGTAGATTTAAAAAGAGCTGGAAGCTAAGAGTGTGAGCATACTCAGTAACTCTGCTGATAGTCAGTTAGGTCAAGTGTAATTTTGAGGCTAAAGCAAATGTATGGTTAGTTGTTTGGTAAAAATCCAATAATTTTTATAAAGCTTTAACACTTTCAAATAATGCATATAGTCAGATCAGAAGAGCATCAAACAGATAAACTGACTAAGCTAGTAAGCTCCTCATAATCTAATGACACTATGACAGTTTATTAGGAAGTTGAATGGGAATAAGAGCATGGAACCATAATAGATCTATTTCAAAATTGGAATGCACTCTTAGATGATATAAATCCTTCAGTACTTGGAAAAAGGCAAGCTACGAGAAAATTCATAAAGCCTACTAGGAATAACAAGATAGTAGCCTAGTACTGCATCTTTCTAGGGGAACTCTATAGGAGGGGATTCACAAAGCATATCTTAAAATGTGCTGGAAACCAAGAATCAGACTTTATCCTGCTGGAGATCCATAAAGGAGACATTAGTGCACACATTAGAAAAAGAATGCTGGCAAAGAAAACCCAAAAGTAGGTATCTATGGGCCACAATGCTCATGGATGAAATTTCCTATGTCAAAAAGTGCAACAAGTGTCGAAAATTTGCTCCACGAATACATATCCTACGACTATATTGTCAACCATCATAGAATCCACACCTTTTGCAAAAGGAGATATGGTTTTAGGGGCGTTCTCCATAGTGGTTTGCCAAAGAAAGTTTCTATATGTGGTGGTTAAGTACTTCATTAAGTGGGTGGAAGTAGAACCAATTGCCAAAATCACATAATAGAGTGCAAAGAAAATTGTTTATTATGCAAAAACATTATAACCAAATATAGCCTAACCACCAAGTCAATAGTGGAAAATTATAGACAGTTCCTCATGGGATTCAAAAATTAGTGCATAGTAAATGCTACAGTAATGGCAAGATCACAGGCTAATAGGTAAGCATAAGTTGCTACCAATTTGGGACAGTGTACGAGATTTTCAAGATAAAATATTAAGTCGTAAGTGTACAACTTTCACTGTAGTACTTGAGGATCGTCTCCTTACAGACATGGATGTCACTAAATATTAAATCAAAATAACTAATCCACTTTTCCAAGTTAATCAAATTATGTAAACTATTTACAAAAGTTAGTAACTAGCAGTTCATATGACCATAATATGCAATTAACTAAGATGAAATCAATTAATTAAAGACACCAAATAAACCTAGCCTAAAGTTTCACTTTGAAAACCAATTGATTAACTAAGAACATAGAACAATACCAAATTCAATAAAATAAAACTACTAGAATATCAATCAAAAAGAAAAAGAAGTTACCTAGGCAAATTGAAATCACAATCTATATTTCCATTTAGAGTGCCATTCTAGCATTGACACAACCCAAATTAAAATAAATAGAGAGATAGATCAAATAGAGAACAACAACAGAGAAGATAGAACAAACAAACAAAGAAAGGAGAGAGGAAAACAAGAGCCATGGGTTTCCTTACTTCAAGCTTAGCCCCTGGCTCCCACTGCCTTCATCTGGCCAACACCATCAGAACAAAACAAACAAGGAATCCAAACAAAATGGGCTATACCTAGATGAGAAATAAAATAAATCAACATGGAACATAATCAACAGAACTCATTAGAATTCAGCACCCGAACCATAACAAGATGAAGCACAATTCATAATCCCGATTCAATTTCATATACAACTCAAGCCACGTATTGTTCCCACGTGATGGGTTGTTGAGAACAGGGGAAAGGGGAAAAAAAGAAACTAAATTGTGACCAGAGAACAAGCAGAGGGAGAGGAAGGCGTCCCTTTACATAAGTTTGACCTAGCCTCAGCTCCATTAATTGCAGTTCGCCATACTCAGATTCCTCAACCTAGAACACCATTCCAACGAAACCGTGCAGTGAAGAACACCATTCCAACGAAACCGTGCAGTGAAGATAGAGAGAGGAAGAGTAGGTTCTTAATCCAACCTAAAATTCGACACTAATTTCACCAAGGCTCAAGCAGAAATTGACAATCTAACAAGCTTCTAACCAATTACATGAAATTAAAGCTCATACCTAAAATTCAAAAATTGAATAGGGGAAAGAAAAATTGAAACCGGACACCAAAAAAATTAAAACCCTAAATTACAAGGACTGAAGTCAAAAGTCAACTAAACCTCAAACTCCAATTAAAACCTCAAACATCTGAAAGAAATACATCAATGGTGTAAACTGCCAAAGTCAACCAAGATTAACTCAAATGAAGGCAGAGCATTACCTAAATTTCGATCAATCAAGAATGGGAAGAATCAAGCCAAAATTTGTGCAATATCAAACACAAAATCACAATTCTCTACTCAATATTAGCCAAATCTGAAATTACAAAATTTGAGGCAGACGAAGAAAATAGAAAATCAAAACCCTAAAATCTCTCTAATTCAAAAATTAAATATGAAATTAAAACTCAAAATGAAGAACCTAGAACACTCAATTAAAACCTAGATCCACACCTTGCTTGCCGATACTTGCGCCTCTTTTTCCCTCCTTGACCCTTAATTTCGCTTGATATGGACGGTGGAGATGATTAACCTACTGGCGATGAAGGGGAGTGGGATTTGGTGTTAGTGGAGCACACTGATGATGGTGTGTATGATGGAGATGGTGGTGTTCGATGTTGATGGAGATGGTAAAAAGGAAGATTATGGTGTTGGAGAGAGAGAGAGAGAGAATCGAGATTGGGGGATATTGGGTTCTCAAAGTCGGGAGAGGAGAGAGAGAATAAGGAGTAACAGGTGGGCATAAGTCATATGACTAGGAAGTGGGGGAACAGAAGGTTGGGATGGGCTACTAAGTTGTTGGTTTGGTGGGGTCGTTTTTCCTTTATTTTTTCTTTTGTTTACTATTGGGCCATGAAGAGTAGGCCAAGGTTTGGGCCTTGCTTCAATTTCATCCATTGATCCAATTTCGTCATTCATCCTTTCTTCATCTTTTTACCATTTTTCTGATTGTTTTCATCACCGACAAAACTAAAATAAATTCAAGCAAAAATCTAGATATAATAATTATTTTAAGCACAAATTGGATATAAAAGTATCTTAGAAATATTATATTTTTGGTGCAAATATATAGTTCAAGCCTTGAGGTAGTAGATTGAGGATGCCAAGGAAGCTCGAATGCATATACTATTTGGGATCCTATTGTCACTAAGGACCACAATCAAGAATTCTATAAGACGTTCTCCTTTCATGCTCAATTGTGGCACTCAAATCATGGTTTCAATAGAGATAGGGGCCACGAGCCTCTAAGCTCAATGAGGAGAAGTAGAAACAGATATTGTACCTACTGCTAGAAACTACAGTTCAAGCTATTATCATAATAAAACTCTACAAAGCTAGATTAACCAGAACATGAAACAATAAGGTTCATTACAGATCTCTCGAGATAAAGGCTCTGTCTTAAGTAGCATGGAAGCCATTAACAAGCATCTAGGCAACCTGGGACCTAATTGGGAGAGCCCATGCTATATTGATCAAGAGTTTTATGTATGTATTTTTAAGCTTCTCACTCTAGCGGGCAAAGAGGTACCAAACTCCTGGCATGCAGATAACCTTAGACATTACTATGTTTAGGTATGTGTAGCTAAACATTTTGCCAATTTTTTGATTGCTTTTTCAATTTTAAAATCCAGTCCTTGCACTCAAAGTGAAAAAGCTTGTAAGATTCTAATAGCTTAACGATTTATTTTTAAATAAATAAAGTAGTAAAAGACTATTGATGTAATACTTTGTGTGGAAAAGCCTTAAAATAATGGTGTCACAAGTCTAAACAAAGTAGAATTGCTAAAATTTTGCTAATAAGTAATCTGACACTGAAAAATTCATGGAAACTTGATTAATGAAGGCTAGATTACAAAGAAAAACTTTACATGAATGAATAAGTTATAGCGATCAAAAAGTTTTCACAAATTCAGTCTAACGTTATTAATAAAGCCTTAATTTTTAGGTATCTCTAGATTTCGACCCTAGCTTCTCAAATAGCTTTCTTCAAAATATTTGAGAGTTCACTTCCAAGGCTCAAGGCAATTATAGTCTCCATAACTCTAGGTAGCTAAAGCAAGGATTCATTTTCTCTCCTCGACTTATCTTCAAAAGCCATGGTCTTCTATTGAGCCTGATCCAAAGAATATTTGTTTAGCCTCCTACTCTAAATAGCTCTCTTAGAATTGAGCAATTTTAGCATTGGTCTTCAGGTGCTCTATTGTTCCCTTCTTAAAGCCAATCTTAAGGATTTCACTTCTTCTTTAGAAACCCTGGGTTGCTGCTGCAACCTTCTTTAGAGAATTACTACAAGCTCCTCTAGGCATAGTATCTGTATTCTTAAGGTTTTGAAAAAGAATCCTAGCTTCATTGAGAATTGGAATCTTTGAAGCATGAGGAGCAAGCTCAACCTCCATATCAGAAATTTTAGGAACTAGAGTGAGGTATGCTGAGAGGGTATGTTTCTTTTTTGGCTATATGCCCCTTGCCCATTTGGATCTCCTTTTCTCCTTAGTACTTGAAGAGAGACTGGAGAGCTTATTAACACCCTGAAGAGGTCCCTTAATGATCTTTTCCTTAGTTAAGGATAGTGCACATTATCAAAATCCTAAGAAGAACCTCGTAGATTCACTCTTTCCTTTAGTGAAGTCTAAGGGTCTAGGGTAATGGCCATCTCAGCTAAGATGTAGGATACTACTTAGAAAGTCTCTTTTAGTAGAACACTTGATGCTGAGGAAGTTTCTTTCACTAGAGAAACATTCTTGCCACTTTCTTTCTAGCATATTAAACCCCTTAATAGGTGACAATAAGGTAGGGGCAACAGACACTAGCTATACCATTTGGGCCCCATAGTTAAATTTCTTCCCTTTCTAGGGAGAAACCTTAGTAGCAAAAGCTTGGATCAAGGGAGCACATTACTGAGGCATATTCTTAACTATGCTACCTAACTCTTGGTGTAAAAAAACCTCTAAGATTTGGTCACTCTTACTAGGATCTGTTATGCTCACAAAGAAATCGTCACTAGCTATTATGGAGGAGGGACTAGCTATATGCAACTTTTTTAGCTCTTGCCTTTTGGCTTCCCACAGCATCTGCTTCCTAAGTTGGGTGAGTTAGGTGAGGAATATATTCATATCTTTTCTTTTCATAAAATCTTTAAGATTAGCTCAACCTTACACTTGAAAGACATACAATATAGGTAAAAACACCAAAAAGGTGACATGCAACTAACGGGAAAAAAGAAGGAAACTTACATAGTCGAGGAGTGACTTAGTACGTGAATGACACTCTCCTTTTTTAGGTTGGCAAGTTTGGGTTTCTACAGTTGTAGATTCCTGATTATGCTCTGCTTATTGAAGGGGGACTTCTTCTTCAACTCTGCCAAGTGTTAGAAATGTCACTAGAAGAGTTAGGACTCATACGAACAAGAGGGTGCCATTTTCTTAGTTCCTTATATAGATCTAGGAACCTTCCCATTTCCTATGCCCTTGGGCTTGTAACCTATGACATAGTCATTTTAGCCTTGAACATTTTATCAAATACTTGTCTTGAAGTGTTAAAGCTAGTACATCTACAAGAACTCAACAAGATAAGGCTTCATATCATGAAATCGATAGTCAAGCGAGCAACCGGGTATGAAATGACAGAGCTTGGGCGAAGCTAACAAAGTTAAACCTTATATAGCCTCAAGAAGAGCTTGAACAAGGGATGTAATGGAAGTTTGGGGGATTATTAAAAAACCACCATAAAGTGCACAAAAACCCACTAGAGGAATTTATATCATTACTTGTAATGTAGGAAGGCGAACATCAAACCCTTTAGGATTAAGACATATAGCCTTAATAACATCCTCCCTAGCAAAGTGAGGCCCACCTCCAATGGGGCCCATTTGGATAGTACAATACAAATTTTAACCAGGTGCTCAACATGCTTCTCAAACCTGATAAAATCATCAAGTCTAGTAAAGGGAACATTCTTACAAGCTAAATAATGTTCTTTTTGATAGTTCTTCATCTTATTACTTGAGCTAACTAGGGTAGAAGTAGAGGGAAATGCACTTAAGGATAAATATGAATTCCCTAGGAGGAAAAAAAATTGGAGATGACTTGAGGATGTAAAAGTGCTTTGACATACAAAAAATCAAATGACCAATACCAATTGTAGGAGGAAATTGAAACCTAAGGGTCACAAGCTAAAAACACTAAATTGAGTTTCAAAATGACTTTATTCTGCCCCCAAGGTAAGGGCAAGAAAAGAAAAAAGTTAATCAACAAGATGAAAAACACTTAAAATCCTGAAATCTAGCTTTAGGAATAACTTCACATTTCTACTCCTAGGGATAAGAGCAAGGAAAATAAAGTCAAGCGACAAGTTAGGAAGAGACATAGGGACTTGAATAAAATAGTAAGCATAGAATTTAGCTATAATAATCCATATTTTCAGTAAAAATTGTCAATTAAGATTACTTGTAAATTGTCATGATTACTTGAATCTCAAATTTTCATTAAAGATTATTGAAATTTGTACAGAGCTTATTGAAAATTTATCTTGAAACAAAAATGATAGAGTAAAAAAGAAAAATTATGAAATTATAGAAATCTAATTCCTAATCTGAATCAATCCAGGAAAAGTTAGGACCTATGTCAAGGCAATGTTTGGACCTAACTCAACGACCTTCTCTTTTCCATTGGTAGAAGCTTAGATCTGAAGTCTAGCACCAGTGGAAGCTGAAGCTCTTGAGGATCCCTAACGACCGTACATTTGAACCTTTAGCTTTCGTGATGCTTCAGCCTAGACCTATATTTGAGGCTTTTAGACAAATACTTCACTTTCTCGTTCCCTTTATAAGATCTTACTGGTTGATCAGTAGGAAGGGCTGAAGTAGGAGATAGTGTGTTGAACTTTCTGAGACCTTGTCACATCAACTGTGGGTGATACCTCGAAGGCAATTACAATATTTCTCTTAGCAAGAACTTTAGGTTGAGGCTGCATATTGTAAGGCATGATGAACCTAATCATAAAGACTCAGTAGGGGAATTTCGCATAAGTCTTGGTTAAGGTTTTTTGTAAGAACTTGAAAAACCTAAGCTGGAATCCATGGTGGAAAAGCTCTTAACAAAGGGAGAGAAGGTACTACACTCTCAAGGGCTCCTAGATACCAACACAAACCATAACAGAATTGAGGATTGGAACCTTACAACAAAGGGTACAACCCATTGTAAGTGATGAAACTTTGGAGAAGATCGGAATATCGAACTGGTGGATAGTGGTTTAGAATTTGAAGATCAAACTTCTGGTACCCTTGATATGGTCCTAACGTATGATTCAGATACTCTCTATCAAATGCCTTCCAATCACATCACTAATGTCAAACCATTGATAGAGCATGCACAGAACACCCAGAAAGAAACCTCAAAATCTCTCATACCATTTTCACCCTAGATATTAGTATATTCCTTTAACCACTTAGCACCAAGAACAAAAATTCTTAATAAAGTATTGGGGAAGATGAGGGGAATAGATTCCATTTTCTTACTAAAGTTAACTTTACGGGTGACAACCTCTCAAAGCGTCCTAAAAAAATCTCGAAATCTCATAGAATTCGTAGAGATGAGAAAGAGATTTGTGTTAAAACAAAGGGTAAGGCAAGTTGTTTGAATTGAGAAAATTATACTCACAACTCCATTATTGACAACCCTAAAATCGGAATTGAAAGTAAGTAAAACATATCCAATAAGATTGCAATAGTAAAGGCGATTGAACTTGAAAAGAATTTATCATTAAGTCTAATGAAATTATACAACTTATGTTGGAAAACGATAGTACAAATTAGGAAAACTTGAGATAATACTGAAGGAAAAATAGAGCGCAAAAGGGAAAAAAAAAACCCCCTATGCACTAAATCTTCAGTTATGGCTCCTATGCATCTAGCTCTAGACTCAAGACTTTGATCAGATCTACAAGAGAAGAACAAAACTCTATAAAGAAGTCATGAAATTTGACTCTGAACTTCTTGGGGGGAATCTTGACCCTCATAGCTTCATCTTTCACCTTGAACCATTTGATAAGCCCTTAGAGCTATCTCAATTGACCCTCCACCTTTCCAACCTTCTCTTCCACTCTCGCCTTTTTCTTTTGCTCCTCTATGACCACAGTCTTGAGGTGCCTAAACCTTATGATAGCCTCCTAGGCTTAGTTTGCTCATGTTTCTACTCCTTGCTGGGGGGAATGCAACCTCTTGCCGCTCTCATGCGACCTACTCGAACCCTCTCAGAAAGAGACACATTGCCTAAAAGTCCTAAGAACTTCCATCTTTGGAGGGAGTGAACAGGGATAACCCTAGGTTAACTAGGGTTACTGGGAGGCCAACGAGTAGGATTAGGGAGGTGATTGTCACAAAAGCCCCCAAGTGTTATATGATCGTAGACTCCTTGGAAGTCATTCCCTAAACGAGGAGGAAGAATGGGTGACGGCTAGCTCTACATTAACATGATGAATCAGTTCCAAAAGTAGGACCGCTAACACTTTATAGTCTATCTCAAGTGCTTATATTTGGACTAAGTGTCAAACAACCCAAGAAGCTTGGCTTGGTTGAGCACATTGGCCCAACACCCTAGGAGTAGTTTTCTCTTATTCTCCTCATCTAGCTTCTTTAGGACCTTATCCATCTTCTTTAAGACCTCATCCCGAAAGGTGTTACTAGCAAGCTACCTCCTCATAGGAAAATAAGAAAAGGCAAAGGGCTAAGTCTAGATTGATCTCTGTTCACAAAGGTTAACATCTTTTAAAAACAAGCTTGAGATAGAAGCTTGTAACTTTAGAAAAGAAGTTAGAACAAAATAAGGAAATTAGAACCTAGAGAATGAACCCTTGAATTTTGAAATTAGGATGCAGCTCTAGCAAGAGAAAAGAAACCCTAACGAAACAAGTTGTTCGATCTAAAAAATTTTAAAACCTGACAAACTCATTATTAGCCGTACAAGGAAATAGTGAGAAGTTGAGAAGTCAAGCCTCAAAAGGCAACTCAATTGTTGAAACATGCAGCCAAAAATATCTTAGGGAAATGGATTCTTGCCCTTGAAGGGAAATTTCCAAAAATTTGGATAAAAGTCAGTTAAAAAATATTTTAAAACAACTGACTCAGAAATCCATTACAAAATAAAATCGAATAACTCTTTGAGAAGGAGCCTAGATCCAATGAGGGAGTTAAAACCAACCTTGAGATACCCTAGACGTGAACTACATAAGTGACCATATTCCTACAGAGGTACGTAGGCCAAGCGTGATACCAGGTTGAGGCATACCTAATTTAAAAATCAGTTAAGAATCAAGGGGCAAAAGATTTAGGCAGAATTCGAAGTTAGGCCTATGATTTTAATTCAAGAAATAAGCCCAACAGAGTAAGTTGAAATCAATTAAGTAAGCCTTTACCCTTAGACCTTGGAAAATATTGCACAGAAAGTCCAAAGGAAAACTTTGCCCAATAGCCCTCCAAACAATCGATCACTACACTGCACTTGGAGAAAGGATAAGATACTAGATCCCCTGTAGTCTCCTAATAAAATGTTAATATCATAAAAGATAAAAGTATTAAGGAAAGAAACACTATCTAGCAAACAAAGAGTCTTAATATAAAATCTCTAATAGATCTCCAACAAAGCCTGAAAAAAGTACAGCATAATCATCTTCAAAGATAAGCAAAACAACTTGAACTTTTCTATATTGTCAAAACTTATTCATTTTTGCTCCCTCAATAACTTAAGCGTAAGAGGCACTTTAAGGGATAAGATCATTCTTTTCCGTCGGATTATTTTTTAACACATAAAAGACTCCCTCATATGAAACAGACTCATTGTAAATATTATAAATCACAATTATTGCAATTTCTTCAAATTTTAGGAGGAAACTTTTGTCAACATAAATTAACTAATATGGTCCACCCTTTTCATTGCCTAAATAATATAAGGTTAATACTTGAAATCTTTTAAGTTTAGGGAGTGGATTTGGACTTACCACAACTTTGAACGTCTATGGTGTATCCGTCCATAACCATCGGTCACCATGCTAGTTGCTTTACTTAAAACACCTATCAGGCTTTACAAATTACGTTGCATTTTGATAACCATGACTACCATCATTTCTAACTACTTACTGCCTAGGCCAACTCCTAAATATCGTTACCTCCTATTTTTAGCACTAAAACAAACATAACTTGACTAATAGAAATAGGGAAAGTCTATATCAGACTCCTATGAATACATAATCCAAAAGACCATGCTAGCATATATACATTGAAAGTTGCTTGTTGACAAACACATGTAGGACACACA
>NCQV01000607.1:0-10725 GCA_002740545.1 Lophocereus schottii | reverse complement strand
TAGCCTTTAGTTTAGCTAGATTCCATATTTTTATTGATATCTTTCATTCTCTTGCACCAATTTTAGGCACTTGCTTCCTCTTGGTAGGAGGTCTTTGTGGGTGAAAATGGAGCCCTAAAATAAAACACAACCAGAGTTAAAATTAGTTCTTATGTGTCATTGGTTTCTTTGCTTGTAGCCACACCTTTTGCTCCCTTGTACAAATTTACAACCTTTATTTCCTTTTGGTGGGAGCTCTTTGTGGGTGAATCTGAACTCCAAATGAAAAGAACATTAGAGTTAAAGTTAGTTCTTGAGTTTGGCTTGGTCCCTGATTTATGGTACCACTTTTTTTTATCTTGCATATATTTAAGGCATTTATTTTCTATTGGAGAGAGCTCCTTTAAGATGAAGTCAGAGCCATAAACGAAACTAGGACTAGTGTTAAAAATAAGTTTTTGTGTTTGGACAGGTTCTACATCAATAGTCACATTTTTCCTTCTCTTTTAGTAATTATGGGGCATTTGTTTTCTCTTGGCCACAGCTCTTTGTGGATGAAATTATACCCTAAAAAAAGGCAGCTAGAGTTAATGTTATGGTGGAATCAACTCCAAGGATGACTCAATTTAGCCGACCAACCTGAGTGAACGAGCTTAACAGTACCATCTAATCTACATAGGACTTTGTACTCTTTTGGTCAAGTAACTGGTCACATTGTTTATCTTATGCTATAACTTTGAGATGATATAAGTTGCTTCCATATCTTCAAACATCCTGATGATCAATGTTGTTAACAAGGTCATTTATTTTGCATAGATTTAGTCCTGCAGGCTTGGTTTTGAAGGGTTAGCTTTGACTTTACTTTCTAGCATCATTTCGGTAAGTTTCAGGTAGTGAAGATATGCATAAGATATTGTATTAATTGAACTTAAAATTTTGATGATAAGACCAGCTAGCATCTGCAACTAACCAGAAAATGTTGGAGAGGAAATCCTTTATACAAGGATGCACAGGCTATTGATCACTTGCATTTTGGCCTGGAAAATTTCATGCCTTAAGCAGTAACTTGCATTGGCTGGTCTTCGTTAGTTGATATTAGAAGATGTATTAGCTGATCACCTTATTCGTTTAGGACGACAAGCTAAATAGTTGTCAAAGCCCTTTTAGTAACTTTACCAATTATGTATTTTACTTTGTTGCTTAACTTTGTTGTTTTTAGCTAGCCATTGTAAGAGGGGTGTTAGGATTTATTTCAAACTAGATTTTCAACTTGTATCATTAGTTGTTGTTAAATAAAACTATAGACTGCTCTTTCCCTTCAAATCCACTCTAGCTTATCCGTTAGTTTAGTTAGTTTGGGTGATGTTCTAATGAGTCCTGGAATTCTTAATGGTGGTGTGCTTTATCCAACACAAGATCAGTTTATCTTACTTATAGTTTGCTTAAAGTTGAGGTAGTTTGTTGTCATATATTGCTGAGGTAAGTTGTTTTAAGGCTTAAAACTCAAATCCTAACTTATCTTTTGTCATAGACTTTACACGAAGTTAGTTCCTTAGTTTGGTTAGTGTCTTTATTTGTACCTACACCTCTCATTCTCTCGAATTTATCTGAGGGAATTTTTTTCCTCTTAATTGGAGCTCTTTGTGCATGAAATTGGAGCCCACATTGAAAAAACGGCCATAGTTAAAGTTAGAGCTTTTGTTTGAATGGGTTATTTATTTCTAGCCACACCTTTGCCTCCTTTATGCTAATTTTAAGGCATTTCTTTTCTTTTAGTGAATGCTCTTTGTTGCGGAAATTAGAGCCCCAGATGAATATACAACTACAATTAAAGTTAGTTCATAAGTTTGGCTTGTTTCTTTACTTGCAGCAAAACCTTTCGTTCTCTTGCACTAATTTTACAGTATATGTTTCCTATTACCAGGAGCTTTATGGGTAAAATTAGAGCTCCAAATGAAAATAAACCTAGTGCTAAAATTAGTTCTAAAGTTCGGCATGGTTCTTGGTTTGAGCCACACTTTTTGCTCTATTGCACACATTTTAGGGAATTTGTTTTCGCTTCTAGGGAGCTTTTGTGGCTGAAAACAAAGCCTCCAATGAAAGGACAACTAGATTTAAAGTTAGTTGTTATATTTGGCTATGTTTTTAATTTGTAAGTTCTCTTGTACTTATTTATGGCATTTATTTCCTCCTGGTGGAAGTCAGTCATTGGTGAAATCTGACCTTAAAAAAAAACAAAAAGAGTTCAAATTAGCTCTTAAGTTTAGCTATGTTCTTTATTTGCAGCATTCTTTCCCTTGTTAATTTCTTTTGGTGGATGCTCTTTGTTGTTGAAATTAGATCCCAAATGAAAGAGACAACCATAGTTTAAGTTAGTTCGTAAGTTTGATTAAGTTCTATATTGCTGCTCGCACCTTTTGTTCTCTTGCATTTATTCTGAGGCATTTAACTTGAACCCCTAATTAAAAAGACAGTTGGAATTAAAGTTAGTTACAAATTTGGCTAGGTTCTTGATACGTAGCCATACCTTCCCTAGCCTGACACTAATTTCAAGGCAGTTCTTTTCTTTTAGGAAATGCTCCATTAGAGAAATTGGAGCCCTAAATGAAAAGCCAACTGGAGTTAAAGTTAGTTCTTAAATTTTGTTAGTTTATATATTTGTAGTTACATCTTTTGTTCTCTTGTTGTAATTAAAGAGCATTCATTTTTCTTTGTGGGAGCCCTCTTTGTGTGAAATTGGAATCACAAATGAAAAAAACAACTAGTGTTTAACTTAGATCTTAAGTATGGCTGGCATCTCTATTTGTCATCCCACCCTTCATTCTTTGCACCCATTTTAAGGCATTAGGTTTCCTCTTGGTGGGAGCTCATTAATGGTGAAATTAGTGCATCATTTTGAAAAGTGATTGTAGTCAAGGTTAGTTCTCATATTTAGCTGGGTTCTTGCTTTTTTTTGGGGGGTAGCCAAACCTTCCATTCCCATGCACTAATGTCAGGGAATGTTTTTCCTTTTAGCAAATGCACTTTGCCGTGAAGTTATAGCCTTGAATGGAAAGACAACTAGAGTCTAAATTGAGTTCTTAAACTTTGCTAGATTCTTGGTTTATTCCCATACTTATACACTTTTTAGGGAATTTGTTTGCTATTAATGGGAGCACTTTGAGGTTCAAATTGGTGCCCCAATAAGAGGACAACTAGAGTTAAAATATGTTCTTAGGTTTCGGGTGGTACTTGATTTGTGGCCACACCCTTTGCACCCTGTGGACATTTTAAGAATTCATTTTCGCTTGATGTGAGTCTTTGTGGGTGTATTAGACCCCCAAAATGAAAAGATACATAGAGTTAAAGTTCGTTCTCATGTTTGGCTAGTTTCTTTATTTATAGCCACATCCTTTGTTTCTCTCTCACTAATATTAGTGAATTTGCCTTCTCTTCGTAGGATCTCTTTATTAGTGAAATTGGAGCTGCATAAGAAAATATGACTAGAGTTAAAGTTAGTTCTTGAGTTGCTAATTATTAGCCAGGCCTTGCATGGATTTGTTTCCACTTGGTGTAAGACCTTTTTTGGAGAAATTAAAGCACCAAATGAAAAGACAACTAAAGTTATATTTGGTTCTTAAGTTTGAGTTGGTGCTGGATCACATGTTTCATTATCTAGCACACATTTTAGAGTATTTATTTTCTATTGGAGGTGCTTTTTTAGGATGAAATTTAAGCCTAAATTGAAATGACAACTACAATTTAAATAAGTTTTTATGTTTGATTTTGTTCTATATTTGTGGTCATATCTTTCCTTCTCTTACACTCATAGAATTTGTTTTCTCTTGGTGGCAGAGCTTTGTGGGAGAAATTGGAGCCCCAAAAGAAAAGACAACTATAGTTAAAGTTACTTCTTAATTTTTGTTGGTTTCTTTATTTATGATTGTACCTTTCTTTCTAATGCACTTATTATAAGGCATTTGTTTCAACCTGATGGGTGCTTGTTATGGGTGGAATTGGATCCCCAATTGAGAAGACAGCTAGCTAGAGTTAAAGTTGGTTCTTATGTTTGGTTGGGCTCTTGACTGATAGCTATACCCTTCATTCCCTTACGCTAATTTCAGGGCATTCGCTTCCTTTTGATGGATGCCCTTTTTCTATGAAATTTGAGTCTCAAATGAAAAAATAACTACAGTTAAGTTAGTTCTTAAGTTTGGTTCATTTCTTTATTTTTAACTGCATCTTTTCTTCTCTTGGCCTCACTTTAGAACATTTGCGGTCTCTTGGTGGGATCAATTTTTTGGGAAAAATTGGATACCTAAATGAAAAGAGAACTAGAATTAAAGCCAGTTCATAAGTTGGGCTTAGATCTTTAGTTGTAACAGCATAGTTCATTCTCTTGTGTACATTTGAGAACATTTGCTTCTGCGTGTTAGTGAGATTGCTACAAAACAAAAGACAACTAGTGTTAAAGTTAGGTTTTACCTTTTCTTAGTTTCTTTTACTTGCAACTGTGCCTTTCTTTCTTTTCCACTGATTTTGGGGAATTTGTTTTCTCATTATGGAAGCTATTTGTTGGTCAAAATAGGGTCCTGAAATGAAAAGAGGACAACAATGATCCATAGCAAGGTAACTTGGAAGACCTATCTAATAAAAATCAGGGTCAAGGTGCTACCATTTCTAAGGCAAGTCAAGGTAATCAAGTTTTATTGAGTCAAATCTAAGCCATAGTTGCCTTGTCAAGCCTAGAGTTGTGCACTATTTTACATAGTGCCTTTATAGGTGATTCTAAGTCATCTTATGGGAAATTCCATGCTTGTTTGGACTCCTTAATATGCATACTTTTGTGCCGTCAAGTCAGTATCTATGTAATTCCATTGCATTTTGCTCAATTAGCCCTAAATCTAAACAAATACAACTTTAATACAATTCTACCGGTTTTAGGAATTAAGTTAGTTCACCATATAAAACCTAGTTTAGGGCAAATATTTTTTTATTAGAGTGTTGGTCAACATTATAAGATTCAAATAAAGTGACGCTAAATATAGTTCTAAAAGGTGATCCATTTAGCCAAAATCAACCTATGTAGGAATGACTCCATTCTACGTAACTTTTCAGAGATGGATTTGGTTCACCTACCAAAACCTTATGTAGGGCAAATATTTGTGCTTACTAATGTACGCTAAGATGCAAATGAATCAAGGTAAACCAATTCTTCAAGGGGATCTAGTTAGCACACATTAACTTATGTTGGATTTGTCCCATTTTTTTTATGTTTAAGGAATGGAGTTAGTTTAACTACCAAAACCAAATTCAGGGAGACTTTTCCTTTTTTAAGATTTTTGTTAACATCCTGAGGTTCCCATCTATGATAAAAGAAAATTACATCTAATAGTGGTTTTAGATGGATAACTTCTTTGCTCAAGATTAGTGACTAATCGAGTAATTAAAGTTCTCATATGCCTAATTTGTCATTGCAATGGTTTTCTTTGCTCTTGGGTGTTTAAAGGACTCTTTTCTTGATTTATCAAGTCCCTCGACATCCACTAGATGCGCATGTGAAGAATCTAGCCTTGAAGACAAGTTTGCCAATAATTCAAATGGAGAGATTTATAGCTTGTGTCTCATTGGTCAGTCGTACAGTGATTTGCAGCAACAACCTTTTTCACTCTCGCATGTGTTAGTGGCTCTTAAATATGTGTAAGCTTGTGTTTGATGTATTTGCATATTGCATTAGCTGGACTCATTAACATAATTAGTTTAGCTAAACTTTTAGTTTGTAATTTGCTTTATCTGAGCTTGATTAGACGGTTCCAAATCATAAAGAAACCTCTTTTCTTTTCTAGAGAAGCTTGGATGAAATATAAGTCTGCCTTTCCTTGTTTTTTACTTTCTTAGTTTATTAATGAAAAGCTTAGCAAAGTTTCTTGGAAAAACTGTCTCTCAAAATATCACTTAACAAACAGAATTGGTTAGTTAATTTGAGTGGTTTCCTTTAATGTAAACTTAGTAGCCTAGCCTTTAAGGTGTAGAGAGTGGATCTCTTATTAGCTTGGGTGGTAGTTGAGCTTTTATCCCTTGCATATCCTCTATCTATGTTTGCTTGTTTGGTTATTGCTCTTATTTCTACCTCAAATTACACATATGGAGGGCTTGGCTTGAGTTTGTGAAGCTTATGTGTGAAGTGCTATTAGAGCTCAAACCTGGTGAGTTTATTGACTTCCTTATTATTTTACTTAACCTACACCTTAAATCTAAATAAAACCAAATACAATCCAAACTACATAAAAACCTAAACTCCTTAAAATAGGTCCAACTAAATTCCTATTCCTTATCATGTCCAATAGAGATGAAAGTGATTTTATCTAATGCAAAATTCCTCATGGGCATAATTTTGAAGGACAAAGGAGGCAAAATGTTGGCCATAATGCTACAACATGATTAATGCACTATATCCACTAATATTACTAACATGAAACTAAATTAGATGAGGTTTTGGCCAGACTTAGGGATGGCATAGAGGTGGAAGGAGGGCAAACCATTGTTCTCAAAGGGGCAACTCTATCCCCAACGTACTCATCTTCATCCCAAGATGACGAATCACCTAGAAGAAGAAGGTGACCACCTAAATAGCCTTGAGGGATATTAAGTTTGACCCTCTAAATTTGATGAAGGATGAATCTAGTTCTATACTTTGAGTGGATCCAATCTCTAGAGAGGTTCTTTGACATCATAGAGTATTTTAATGAAAAGTCTTTTAAGGTTGCTGTGTTAAGCTTAAAAAGTACACTTCACATTGGTCTGAAAACACCAAAAGACAAAGGACCAAAGATGGGAGGTCACATATCAAAACTTTATCCAAACTAAAGAAACTAACGCATGAACAATTTTTACCGATAATTACAAGCATGATCTATATCTAAGAGAGTCATCTTCAAGACAAGGTCATTCGAGCATGAAAGAATATATTCGAGAGTTTGAATGACTCCAAATCCAAAGTGATCTAGATGAACAATCAGATCAGGCAATCTTGACATTCCTTAGAGGCTTTGATCCAAGCATAGCGGAAAAGGTTGACTTATGACCTTATTAGACATTTGAAGACGTGTGCAAGCTGGCCATTATGGTGCAGAAGCATAAAGAACAAGAAATCATTATATAGCTCTTATTCATGACCTAATGCTCAATCTAAGTCCTATTCTGCTCCTAAGGCCAAGAACTCCTACAAAGAAGACAAGAGCAAAGAGAAAGGTAAGGGGATTGTTTAACGGCCTGAAACTTGACAAAGTTATATTTTTCATAGAGGATATTGCTTAAGAATACTTTCAAATTTGATAAACTAACGCACAATGTTCTATTCTCCTCCTAAGGGCATAATGATTGTATAACGGCCTGAAATTTGACAAAGTTTAGTCATTTTCAAATTTGACGAAGTTGAGCCTCTTACTTCAATTCAACCATTGAAATATTTATGACATTGAGGCTAAGACGACAAAGTGACATCCAAATAAAATATGGTAAGATTCATTTAACATCATTCAATACCTAGAAATAACTATAAATTAGTATATTTATAAAAATGATTACAAGTTATATTTTTCGTGGAGGATATTACTTAAGAGTACTTTATATAACCTATTTATCAATGAAGTATAAATAAAACAATAATGTGAATAAAAGAAATAAAAGTGAGTACAAAAGCTTATCTCAATCAATATAGGTAAAACTCATATTTTATCTAGCTAACTTATGAAATAAATAAAAACAATATGTGAGTGATATGATTGTGAAATGAGTAAATTAAATAAAATAGAAGAGTGAAAAAAAGAGAGAAATTTTCAAGCTAAAATGGAAGCCAAAATGCAAAGAAAATGCCCAAGACCCAAATTCTTGAAGAAAGAGAGGAGGAGTAGACAAGATTTTGGAATAAAAAAATAAGATGAAAAAAATATCTAGAAAGGAAGCATTTTTATCTTCTTCGCGATTCTCCATCCCCCCCAAATGCATAACAACCCCCCCCCAAGCTAGGATGCCCCATCCGGTCCTACCGTTGCGGCCACCTAGTCGTTCCACCATCCACCAACTTTCATACTATGTTTTTCTGGGTTGTTTCTTAGTACCTGCAAGGTGAGCTCTAAATACTTCTTCAATTGTCTTCATTGTTTACTTCTTGATTTAGCTAAGAATTATGTTCCTCAACATTAGATAAATGGTGTTTGGTTAAGATTTGATGTTTACGATGATGAATATTGGCGTTGGAAGGTTGGGTATTCGTGGGTCATGATGGAGGAAGTGGGTTTTGTGTATGCGTTTTGAAGTTGATTGAGTTAAATTTAAAGGATTTTGGTTATGTTTTTGAGGGAATAAAAGTTGATATGTGGGTGTGGTATTTTTACCATCGACTAGTTGAAATATGGAGAAGGGCTTGAGGTTGAAGAAGAGTGGAAGAGGGAGATAGTGTTTTATGAAGGGGGTTTTGAAATAAATTAATGAATGATAAATTTGGAGTCGATTTGGAAAAATTGATTACGTAATTTGAGTGTGTTACTGATTCAAAGCTATATTGAGCATTGGATCTAATAATAATTTGACAAAAGTAGTGTGGATGAAAGATTGTGATTCGATAAAGGAGAAAATTAAAGTTTTAATGTTATCCAAACAAGTGATTAGAGGTTGAAGCATTTTAAGTTAAAATGACCTATTTCCTTACAATTCACACAAGCAATGGTAATTAAACTCTATCCAAGTTTTTCTTAAAAAAATATTTGAAATTAATATGTCTTCAATTTGACTCAGAAAAAATTATAACTATCACATTTAAAATAAAACAAACCCATAAATTGGGATTATAACCTATTTTTGGCAATAGAGGATTGGTTTGTAAAGGATGGGAATTGCAACAATATATATCTTGATGGCACAGCGAATAATAGTAATGGCAAGTAGTAGCAGAAAAAGAAGAAGAAGAAGAAGAAGAAGAAGAAGAAGAATAAGGACCTAACGAAATGAATTTAATAATAAATAGAAAATTAGATTATTTACTCACTCAAAAGCCCAATTAAACAATAATAGGATTGTAGTACATAAGAAAAAAATGCAAAGTTATGTTATGGTTATTTACTAAGACTGCAATAACAAAAACTATTTAAAATATACCAATAATGAAAGATCGATTTGAAATAGAAGTGGGGCAACTTCTGGCATCGTTGAGCCGCAACCAAAAGTTAAAACGAGGAAAAAAAACTAGGAATGATCCATTTTAATCTTCTTCTCAATTCTTCATCACCCCCCAACCACATAACAGCCTCCCCATGCCACGAGGCCCCCTGCCTAGCCTATGACCTCTCTGCACTGGGTCATCACCATGATACGGCCGCAAGTGCACGATGGTGTTATAGCAAATCAAGGTTGTCTCCCCCAAGGACTCGGTTGATCTATTGGGCTTTATTCCCTTAAGATAGGCTAAGCAATTCAAAATTTGATGCTTGAACTAAACCAATCTATTATCTAATCTAATGGGTAAATAATCAAAGAATTATGCAAAATAAGCAATCTCTCAATTCATGCATCAATCAAGCACTTTTTCCTGGGTTGATTGTTTTAAAACCGACAATCAATGTATCACAACCCTCTTTTAAGGTAAAGTAGAACACCTAAATCTAACCAATTACCATTTCTCAAAGGCTCCCAATCCATTTAGGTTATTAAGCATGCGACTACAAAATTTCTGGTTTCTCAATTGGTGTCATTTTCTTAAGATTCCATACAGTCATGTCAAATCCTAGGGTTCTACTATCAAATTTCACCTTTTGGCTCTTCGTCCAATACCCAAAACATGTAAGAAAGTGATCAAATTTTTCATAAGACAATAATCATCTAAGATTGGATAAAACAACCGAACAATTTCAAAATAGCCAAAGAGATGAACATAATATTGGGAAAATTAACAAGTGATTGCATAAACCTAAGATCAAAACACCTGAAGATAATCAAAATTACAGAACACAAATCCTACAAGAAAGGCTCAGCCAAACTCGCGCTTGAACAGTCATTGCAAACTCAGGATGGAATCCTTACAAATCTTTACCTTCAACTTGCTCTCTCTTCCTTTAATCTGATCTAAATTCTAATGTAGTTGATGGATTATGGAAGAATGAAATGGAATGATAGGGATGAAATGAAGCTGAAAATAACCCCTTTTATCTCAAAAATACTACAGCTAAGTGTAAAAACCGCTTGAAAGTCGAACAATCACGAGAAAACATCACAACCTGAGGAAAAGGGGGCCACCACGGATCATGGGCATTATCACGGATTGGCCGTGGTGGCCACTAGTCACGCTGGTTCTCCTCTTTTGTTTAGAGGCTTCTCCTAGAACCTTCTAGGTCGTGATATTGACCACGGTTGGTCCGTGTTTGGTGTCTTTGGGCCTCCCTTGCGATCTCCTTTTGGACCTCAAAAATCTTCATTCTACTCACATAACTAGGCTCACAAAGCCGAACCTGTAAAAACTCTTAAAACAAGTGAAACCAAACATAGTAGTAGAAATGGGGGCATAAATCGTACAATTAAGCATACTAGCACCCTAAAATTACTCTCAAAAACAAATAAAATCCTATGCAAATATGACATTCATCACTCCCCCATCCTTAAACCATATCTTGTCCTCAAGCAAACACTAGAGAAAATCGACAAGGATAGATGCATCTATGACCTAAAAAGATTAATAACCTTCTTGAATGAGGTAAGTCATAGCATATCACAAGC
>NCQV01000570.1:33000-47352 GCA_002740545.1 Lophocereus schottii | reverse complement strand
TAAAAATTATAATTTTTCCGTGGGTCGATAATTACTAGTTTAATCTCAAATTCTATCCTGTTTTTCTGAAATTTTCAGCCTTCACTGTTTTAACTTTCTTTTTTTTTTCACATAAATCCTCACTTGAAATCATTCCAAATCACCACAATCAGATATAAAAATATTATTTAAGGCCTTATACATATCAAAATCACAACAAATGAAACAAGCAAGCTTGCATTCAACTTTCATGATTCAACTCATTTGATCACACTTCCAATTCATCGCCCACAACTTTGGACACCACTAAACTCAATAAAAATTACATAATAACACTTATTTTGATCATATAAATAATAATCATAACTAGAATAACTCCAAAAAAAAAAAAAATAAATCAAGATCAAGTCAAGACTTATCTCACTTCAAGCTTGAAAGAGAGAGAGGAGAGAAAATGGGTTTGGAGTTTTGGTTGTGAATTTTTGACTTATCAAACATTTAGTTGAAATTTTATCTAGAAAAGTGACTATTTAGCTTACCATGGTTAAGCTTATTCATGATAATTAGTTAGGTTAAAGGATGCAAACTTGTTGGGCTTCAAGTTGGGTCGAAATAAGTTGGGTTCGGGAATAAAACTCTTCGTAACGATAACGTTTTTATGTAACTCAGGATTAAATTTTTGCAAGGTTATAAGAATAAGAATAAGAATAATGATAATGATAATAATAATGATAATAATAATAATTTCTTAAACCATAATTATCGAGGCCTACTATCGATTCACCCGAGATTTAATTAATCAATAAAACTTGAATTAACAATCAATTGAACTTGAATTGTAAAATGCGACCCAAATAAAATATCCCCCAATCGGGATGAATAAATACGATAAATGAAAGCGAAACATTTAAATAACACAAAGTAATTCGGTAAATATATAAATTGAGTGTAATTGAATTAATAAACATGATTTCGTCAAATAAATAACCATGAGTGATTAAATCCATAAACATGATTAATTAAGTAAATAAATATGATTTAAATAAATAAATAAGGGTTAGGGTCGGGTTATTACAGCCTTCTCCTCTTAAAGAGTTTCATCCTCGAAACTTATGATGCTTGCCAAATGTATACAATGCTGCTTTAAAAATATATGGGCCATTGGTTCCCATTGCTTCCCTCTGAAGAGGTATAATTTGCCCAATGTACTTCGACTAAGGGCGTCTATGTAATGTATAACTGCTTAATCCCATGTTTCAGCAGTAGATCCGGATACTTTTCATACAATAGCCTCAATGAACTCAATTACTTTAATTCAAAATTGATATTCACTTCGAAAGAAAAGAATCTTGTTACTAGTGAAGAGGTGCTCACTACTGGTTCTTCACCTTGTCCACTAATTGAAACTGTTGTATACCCTAATAAGTATTCTGATACTATTATGAGCTGTAAAACACGTCATGTATGTGTTTGGGTTCGAAAGGTAAGTGCAGTCAACAAACTACAGGATTTAACCTTTTAATGAATCATAAGACCCCATGTAATAGTTCCTAATTATTCTTGGATAGTCAGACTCTTGCTAACTTGATTAGAAAAGCATTTTGAAGTACTTCATAACCCATCTGAGACTTTGGTTATTTCTTTGTTTTGCCAGCAAAACTCTTTTGTTGACCTTGTATCTCCTTGACATGTACTTGAATTTTCCCTCTTAATGCTTGCTTGGGCTACCTCTAACCTTATACTTAATGTTTCTTCTGGCTCACTCCAATATAATTAGACAGTGCTTGAGATTATGCCCTTATCAAAATGTCCTCATCTGATATTCCTAATGCATCACATGATCCCCCCTCATCAGACTGCTCAAGGATCTGCTCCCGGTCGATAATGAGCAATGACATGACCATGGTTAGGGATGAGAGTGATGAAATTCTTAGCCAAGCAAATCATTGCATACAAAAGAAATGAACAATGAGACTAGAAAAGGCTAATAACGAAGATATTATCATGGGGTGGTTAGAATGAAGATAATCATAAGTGTGTCTAGAATTCTGAACCATAATAGCACAAGAATCATGGTTTATAAATATAGATTATAAAGCATCCAATACATAGTTATCCAAGAAGATAGATGGCCCGGTTACCTTTGAGTTTAGCTGATGATTTAAAAACAAGATGGCCAGTAATGGAGTTCCAACCGAGTGACTTTCTAGATACCATTGACAGGATAAATGCAATCGAGGGAGTGGCCAAACAAAATACAATAAATAGATAAATAGATTAGATAAACAATGTACAATGGATAAATAAATAGCTTGAACAAGTAAGGTCTAATGAATAGATAAACGGATTCAATAGGCTGCAGTGAGAACATGTCTTTGCTCATATGGAGCCAAGTCAAGTACGGCAATAAGATTAAATAAAGATCACTAAAGTTTACTTATGAGGATATAAGATATAGGTGTGAGAATTGCAAGTGCAATAAATAGATCAAAGATTGAACCAGTAAAGTACAATGGATAGATCAATAGATTGGATGAGCAAAGTACCAATAGATAAGTAAATAGATTGAACAATTAACCTTAGAAACATGCCTTTGCTCATATGAAACCAATTAAAGTCCAGCAATAAGACTGAACAGAAAAGGTGGAGTTTGCTTATGAGCATGTAAGATATGTGTGGGAGTTGAAGTTTAAAATAAGACGAGACTGCGGGGATTATGGCAATCACAATCACCCACACCAATGAGAGTTAAATTGCATTACAAATTCAAAACAAGTTACACAAGCTTATTATTATGAATAAATGAGATGTAAGATAGATGTGTGAATCAGCTCTTAATGGAATGAACTACAACTCATGATCATGAAATAAAGATGGTGAAGGTCGAGAGCACTGAAATGTTGATAACCATATAATGTCAAACAAAAACGTATTGCACACTTAATAATGGGTTTACAAAGACATGAAAGATCATGCTAATCTAAAATATCAGGTTGAAATGCAAGGCAGATTAAACAATATTGGATAGTATCAAGTTTTAAAAATGTGATAAGCAAATAATTACAAGAATTACTATAAAAGGGCATTTTTGCAAAAGATAAACTTTGGTTGCATGGTTTAGGTGTGATATTTGGACCTCAAATCATTCCTGAAAAAGACCGTTGTTGTTGGGACTTAATCCCATAAATCATTTATTCAAGATATAGGGCACTTGTTTTTTTTTTTGTTCAACTCTCTGTACCCAGTATACAATCATAAGGTTCTGCCTTCCTTCTTCACACGTATAAAACTAAGGTTTCCCACAATGACACACTTGGTCAAATAACTCCCTTCTGTAACAACTCATCTTACTAAATCTTTAGTTATTTGAACTCCACTGGGGGTCATATAATAGGGGCTCTAAAAATGGATTAAGCACCTAGAACTAGATTGATCTGAAAATCAATGTTTCTTGGGAAAAGATTATCCTGAAAATCCTCAGATGAAACCTCTCTAAATTCACAAACTGTAATTATAAATATGTATATACCAAGTGTGGTTGGCATATCACTAATGTTCAATACATTACTGACACATTAACTCACTTGCACAGTGTAATTAGGATAGAAATAGGTTTTTCTTTTCTTGGTCCATAGAAACACACGTCTAATCTTTCCTCATTTCTCAAGCTAACCTTAAGATCTTTACAAGTCATCTTCTATAAGTACATAGTCGATTCATCGCCATAACGATAACAAGGTTTGTCAATCAAACTGAATTGAATGCCCAATGAATATGGTTTCAGCAATACCAATAGAGGCTTATTTATAAAAGATAACACATTCAACCGCCTACTGATCTCAGTAAATTTAAAAAATAGGGGAACAATCCAAAGTGTAAAGAGATGTAACCACACCATGAACTTTTGCAAAGATATTTCTTTATTGGTTATAAAGGACCGACATGTAAGCTAAATGAACGAAAGGACGAACAATCATAATGAAACAAGTAAGGCATATGAATGATCTGCATATACAAGGCATGCGGTTTATTCATGATGGTCATGATAATAAAGTAAATGTTATGAAGTTAAGAGGGAGTATTAAGTACTGAAGGTGAAGAAATCTAAGAGAATACCAAAGGGGCATTTTAAAAGTCATACAGTACCCATATGTGTGTAAAATGACGAGGATAAGGGTCAACACCACTAGAAGGGAAATTTTATTCATCTGGTGTTTGAAAGGCCAATTCGTCAAGATGAAGGAGTTAGCCTTATGACTGAACATGATGGCATCCATCAATAACACATTCTGCAATAAATCGAAGTCTCGGGTAGGTATATAAACTCCAAAACTACTAGCAGATGGAAATAGCACCAAATCGTTGTTTATCACTAATAAGATAGATTATACTAGCAAAGAAAGGACTACGAAAATAACTTGAGTAACGACGTGCAGTCATAGCCATAGAGTAGTATGCCAAGATGACGTTACGGTGCTATAGAAATGCGAACAATATGGATACATTTAGTTGTTGAAAAGGCGTTCAATGACTGGGTTTGAGGCAACCAAAGGCTTTACAAGCAATGAATGAATGGTGCCCAAATAGAAGTAAGGAGTTAAAGTAGGTGACAGTAAAAATACGAACATAGTGATGACTGAATTGCAAGTAGAATGGGTCAAATATACTTAGGAAGAGCTGCAAATCACACAGTAACGCATATCAGGGGTCATTATAGGCTCCATTATGGAAACAGAGAATTAAACGATTATGATTGTTAGGGTTTGAATCGCCTATAAGAAAGGTTGCTCAGATGTGTTTAAAGAACTCCCCACAGACCACATATGAGAATTTCTATAAATACTCTATTACAAATCAGAGAGTGTTAGTGGTAAAGAAATGATACCTCTGAATAATTCAAGGTAACTAGGGCAGAAATAGGTCAATGATAGTAAGTAATGGGAGTATTGCTGATGTAAGGTCTTAGTGTCAAGACCAGATAATTCCTATACATGGCAGCTTAATCTTACTTGTACCACACATATAATGCCAAGTAGCACACCATACGCTACTAATTGTTATCACCATACATAAGCACTCATTGTAGTATTCATCTCATATTGGTTCACCTCAAAGATATTGCACCACAAAGCATTTCCTTATCTAGAGATTTCAATCCAACTTAACACTGTATTAATCCCTTAAGAAGTTGCAAATGGCATCCCCATATCGGGCTTCAACCATGACTGTACACAAGATCAGGTGTATTAACACACCTTAATAAGACTCTTAAATCCTGGGGCAAAACAAACAGAGTTCTGCCTAAAAACCGATTAAAACCCAGGCTTAAAGTCTTACAATAGATTCCTGAAATGGAGAGAAACACTTCAATAGCTCAACGGCCACACGCTGGAGTTCATAACACAATGGGTCACACACCCGGAGTGTACAATTACAAAAATTTAAACAAATAAGAGAAATGGAACATGCAATATAACTCCCAGATAAATGAGAGCATGCCTCACCAATACGTGACTCAAATGGTTTCACAGTCCACTTTGCTCATGCTTGAATCTCAGGATATTATCAAATGATTGAGTCACCCAAATGAAAATGGTTCCTCCATATATGCCCTTACATATGACCTTATAGTCAATAACTCATTTAACCGGTCCAACATAACTCATACACACCTTAATAGCTAACTCATAAACACTTGATAGCTCACAGTGCCCCTTAAAACCTTAGCTCTGATACCAAATCTTTAACGCACCCAAAATGCTAATGATATGATTTACGGAAAAACTATAGTGGAAGATTTAATGATAGAAGGTGCTACCGCCGTTTTGATAAGGATAAGGCTCACTGAAACCATTTGATCTTGCGACTCATGTTCAAAACACAATATCTATCAAACTGAAACATTCCAAGACTAAAGTCCATAATAGTTCAACTTCAATACAATCGACTTAATAATACCATTTGCTAACTTCACTCACACTACAGAAGTATATCGAGCATAGACACAAGTTAACCCCAAGGTCGATCCCAATATTCATGCTATGCTGAATCCACTGCGAGCATTTGATGGCTTCGAAAAAGGGCTTGCCAAATGGAGAAACATGTAATACTTCATTATCTAAAATGAATAACATGAAAACAATTCGAAAATATGAGCAAAAACTTAGTACATACATTCATGTATTGTAAAATGAGCATAGAAAAATTGTTGATGGGTACCTGCTTTTGCAATTCGTTTAGTTCGCAATAACAATGAAAATGAAAGTGATATGAAACTGAATTGCTCATTATCTGGATGTGAATCTCTTGCAAAGATATGATCTATACATAGGTATACACCTGCTAATCCGATCAAGAGTTGGACTGAAGCCGCAAGGGTAAATGATGGGCTGGCACCCTATAGATGATAACTGATGGAGTCACAAGTTAAATGGTAAATCACTATATAAACTGATTCATTAATAAACTCATTAAGAGTTGTAACTTGATAAACATGTTCTGCTTTCTGAAGATATAGACAATGGACGTACCTCGAATCCTTAAAAATGTCATCTCACTTGATAAATATGTTCTGACTTGATAACACTTATGCATAATAGGGAATGATAACTAGGCCTCGACTCTATTTCATAAATGCTATTGTAGGTATGTGTAATCAGTAAATGATCCTTACTCGCATAATTGAATAAGTAAAAGTATGTGTAATAGAAATTGAGTAATTAAATGGTATACATAATGTAGGTACTTTAATATAACTTCAAAACTGAATTGATAAAAGTAATTAAATTCAATATAAAGCAAAAAAAAGTAAAATAGTCCACAATGAGATAAATGAGATTATAAAGGAAAAGGCCTTGATGGTCACAATAGAGAGGGTGGTTGTGGCCTTTTCTGAAATAGGTTGCTGATGCAGGTTTTAATGCTTGCTAGTATATAACTTGGTCTAAGATAACAACTAGTACACTAGATTGGTTTGATAAATACATTTGATACATTCTGAAGTGAGTAAGTAATAAAGGTTTCAAACCAAGAGAGATATATTTTGGTTCAAAATAGCATAAACTGCAATAACTTGGTCTGATAAGTATGGTTTCTAAGTCACAACTCTCCCTACTTCTCATATTTGATTCATAAATTTACTAGATATAGAATTCCACCCCTAAATAAATCATTGAACTCAATAGAAGCTATTAAGCTCACTAAACTTTGTATTTTCTTTGAAAAATTCATAAATGATTCAAAACTTATAAACAAGCTCCCAACTTATATACTTATCTTCTTCTTTTTCATTCCCCCCACAAATGACCTTATTTGTCCCAAAATACACAAAATGGGTGCATGATCAATCTCACTCAATCTTTGTTATTGCTCTTTACACAATTACTCAAAATACTTCCGAAAATCACCAAATTCAAAATACTCAACCAAAATTTATGAAATCCAATAGAAAATTTGAAAATAATATGGACAATCTACATTAAAATTTTCAGAATTTTCCTCCAAGTATACACTGTACAGAATTGTAATAACAGCCTAATTTGCACTAAAGTAGATCAGTTCACTTCAAAATTTCATAACTTTTAGCCTTGACCTCAAATGGAGACCTAAAATCCAAATATGAAAAGATTAATAAGTCTCAAAAAAATTTTCATTTATAACACAAAATACGATACAATAGGGTTCTCAAAATGGGACTAGAACAAAAGTGTGTCAGTTTTGATCCCATTCTGCACAGTTTTGGTAAAACGACCATAACGTTTTCCAAAGATCTCAGACTAAGGCGATTCAAAATCCATTTAAAAGCTAACAAACTGAACTATCTACCCATCAAAAATAATAAGTTTCCCAAGGGCCGATCATTACCAGTTTAATCTCAAATTTTGCTTTATTTTCCTGAAATTTTCAGCCTTCACTGTTTTACCTTTCTCTTCCTTTTTCACATAAATCCTCACTTGAAATCATTCCAAATCACCACAATCAGATATAAAGAGATTATTTAAGTCCTCATATACAGAACCCATATCAAAATCACAACAAATGAAGCAAGCAAGCTTGCATTCAACTTTCATGATTCAACTTATTTGATCACACTTCCAATTCATTACCCACAACTTTAGACATCACTAAACTCAATAAAAATTGCATAATAACACTTATTTTTATCAGATAACAATAATCATAACTAGAACAACCCAAAATCAAAAATAAATCAAGATCAAGTCAAGGCTTACCTCACTTCAAGCTCGAAAGAGAGAGGAGAGAGAAAATGCGTTTGGAATTTGGTTGTGAAATTTTGACTTATCAAACACTTAACTGAAATTTTATCTAGAAAAGTGACTATTTAGCTGACTATGGTTAAGCTTAATCATGGTAATTAGTTAGGTTAAAAAATGCAAACTTGTTGGGCTTTAAGTTGGGTCGAAATAGGTTGGGTTCGGGAATAAAACGCTTCATAATGATAATGTTTTTATATAACTCAAAATTAAAGTTTTGCAAGGTTATAACAACCACAACAACAACAACAACAACAACAACAACAACAACAACAACAACAACAACAATAATAATAATAATAATAATAATAATAATAATAATAATAACAACAACAACAACAACAACAACAATAATAACAATAATAATAATAATAATGATAATAATAATAATAATTTTTTAAACCATAATTATCGAGACCTACTATCGATTCATCTGATATTTAATTAATCAATAAAACTTGAATTAACAATTAATGGAACTTAAATTGCAAAATGGGACCCAAATGAAATATCCCCCAACTGGAATTATTAAATACAATAAATGAAATCAGAACATTTAAATGACATAAGGTAATTTGGTAAATATATAAATTGAATGTAATTGAATTAATAAACATGATTTGGTTAAACAAATAACCATGAGTGATTAAATCCATGAATATGATAAATTGAATGAATAAATATAGTTAATTAAATAAATAAATATGATCTAAATAAATAAGTATGGGTTAGGATCGGGTTATTACACTCTTGGATTTATCCAATAAAAATAAGTTAGAAGGAAATCAAGATGTAAACATAAATTTCAAGTTTAAAATAAATTAGATAAGAAATTGAGAAACAATTTTAATTTTATATTAATGTTGTATAGATGGGCACAATCTCTGAATTGAATATAAAGAAATAATTCATCTAATTCGATCTCCTAGTAATTTGAATTGACTCGAGCGCATGGCCGCTTAATCTCGATTGATGCGAAATCAACTGAAGAACTCTGAAATGGCTCTTGATCTTGACCTGCAAGTGGTTGATTTCTAACTTTGAAGCTTGTAAGTTTAATCCTTCTTACTTGATAGCTAGCCGTTGCTTGCAATTTGAGCCTCTAAATTTTACAATGCTGAATGTGTAAAATGAGGGGGAATGAACCCTATTTATAGGTTCTGATAGCTAGGATCAAAGTCGAGCTTTAGGTCTAGGCCTGGTAATTATTTCCTTATTGTTGAAAAAAATAATTGCTAATTTCTGCATCATTGATGACATGTGGCGACTTTTAGTTGGTTGAATTTTAGCTGCATTTGATTTTAACCAAGCGGACCTATCGAAGTCAACTTGACACATGGTACTTTACGATTGGTTGAATTATTTTTTTTACATCTAAGACCATCGAATTTTTCGTAGAATCTTTTACCTGCTACAAATGCCCCCTTAAGAGTCAGCCGCATGTGCAAAGTTGAAGTTTTTTATTTCGTGAGTAGCTGAGCCTCGAACACTTGACAAATGCAAACTCTTGGAAGTTTGATGATCCTTTGGTTTTCCTCCTTTTGCGCTAGTATATGGTCTATGTCTTACAAAGGATCCCACATTTAATAGATTTAGGCTTGCTTTGTAGTCATCAGTCAATGACATTTTTTTTTTTTGACCTACGGGTGCCATATTTGATGTGGTAGGCTGCCTTTTCCCTTTTTGATTTGTTTTGTAGCAAATTAAACTCCTGGAGTCTTGGCATCAGCAAAACACCCGGAGTTTGGTGCCATACACCTCTATCCCTAACATATGATAAGATTCATGGTAAATTAGTAAGGATAGAATTTATCATGATTGTATTAGAGTAGGACTAGAAAGCTTGGGTTAGCCATGCTATATAAATCCAACTAGAGGCTACTTTCCGTAACCTACGTCATTCGTCGTGAATTCTTTGGCTAATTTTGTGAGCTCATCCTGAATCATAAGCTTGATTAATGACTTTCTAGGTATTAGATCATTGTTACTTGACTGCTTTTCTCTTTTGCAGTATCCTGTTCATGCTTCTACAGATTCATCGTTCTCTTTTTTTTCCCCTCTCCAGATTGGTTAGATTTCTCCTCCTCGGATATTTTTGCTACAGTGTTCTCATTTTGCCCTTTCTCATTCTCTTCTTTTCTTTTTTTTTTTTGAGTCATCAATTCTTTATTTTTTTTTTTTTTGAATGCTTCAGATTTTCTGGGGCAATTGAAAACCTAATAAGCCCCTGAGGCTTGAAGGGGGAAAAGCCATGGATATCTATGATTGATAATTTTCTTAGTATTTTGACTCCAACTTCTAGCTTTATAGATAAATCCATAAAATTCATCTTTGACATGCTTGCTAGCGGGGAATAAAAATGGATGATGAGCAATTTACAAATTTTGTTTTTTTGGGTTTTATACAGGGCTTTTCTTTCCTTAAGCAGCAATGGCGATGTCAAGCACTCTGATTTATTTCTTTAGCAAGCTCATGGTAATTTGACTATATTTTTGTCCGTCTATAGTGCCTTGCCTAGAATTCGTGCCTTTAAAATTTTGCTTCATTTTTTTATTTTCCCTTTATTTAAGGCTTTTGATATTTCCTCCACTTTTTTTTAAGGCCCATTTGCTTGTTTTATGAGTAGACCAATTTACTATTGTCTTTTGAAATTTTTTTTATTCCACAATTTTTTTCAAGACCTTAAATTAATATTGTTTTCTTTTTTCCAAGAAATTGCTGAATCGACTATTCCTCCAATTAAATCGCGAAGTGAGGTCGATTTTTAAGATGAAAAATCGTTTCTCATATAGACTTTTTTTTCGCAGGAGACTCCCTCATTTAATCCAACTGGGATCGACTTGGATTTTTTCTAGCCACTACTCCAATTAGATCACGAAGTGAGACCAACTTTTAAGATGGGGAATCATTTTTCCCTATAGATTCGATTCTTAGTAGGAGATCCCCTCACCTAATCTTATTGGTGTCAAGTTGAATTTCCTTTTTCACCATGGTTTATTTTTAGACTCATTCTCGAACCCAAAGAAGTCAATTTTTATCATCCTGGATAGAGAAGATGATCCAATTGAAGAAGGTGTGTCTCTTCGTGTAGATATGGCAACACCTTTACTTTCCGGGCTTTGCTTTATAGATAGCTTGTAGACTCATGCTGGAGTGTAGAATATACCCGCGACATACAGAGTTCAGACGGAGTCATCTCACATGCAAGAGTCCTGAAGCTCAGCTCACCATTTTTTACATCTTCAACCCTTTTCAAGAAGCAGCAACCCTACTTCGTCATCGCGTCATGGATGGGTCACTGTCCTGGGGCAATATGTCACCTTGCTTATCTGACAAATTCTTCATACCATACTACTGGGAGTGGCTTGAAGATGCTCTTAGCTGCAACAAAGAGAAACTTATAGAATGAGACTTTATGATAGACTGTATATATCCTATTCTCCTAGGACATGAGTCTCACTATTCTGTGAACTGTGGCTATGTTACCAACACCTTCGCACAAAGAGCGATGACATGTCAATCTCCTTATAGGGTTTTTAGATTATAAGTGGACTTCCAGACAATGGTGCTTGCTATGAACAAGTCATTCCATCTGCCAAAGAACTCCTTTTTGCGAGACGTGGAGATAATGACATTCCTGCAACTTGCTGCTTTCTCTTCTCTACACTTCACAGACTATGCCAAGATGTTCATGGCATTGTTGAACTTCCTGCTTCTGAATGGATGCACTTTTGGTTCCAAGGGCGATAGATTTAGACATCTCCTCACAATCATGACAACAGAAAGCAGGTTAAAGCCCCAACAAACACTTCCTATCCATCTAGACTAATTGTTCCTCGCATAACGCAAACCAAGAGGGAGAAGGATCTTTTGGTGATGCTTAACATTCCTAAGGCTGTGATCGAAGAAACCTATGTTGTTGCCCTTATTTCCTGTTGGTTGTGCTCCTTTATGCTACCAACTGAAGCAGTGTGTCTTATTCAACTAGCTATGTCTGTAGCTGGAAGCAAACTTGCTCACGGGGAATGTCTAAACCTAACAATTCGTGCCTTGGCTAGCATTTATTAGGGTTGAACAGAATTTCTATGGCCTAGAGCCTAAATAATTTGGAAGTTATTTTCCCCATTTACTACCTTTATGGATGGTTAGAGACTTACTTCAAAACTTATTTTGATCATCCCCATCATCGGCATAGCCACCCTAAGATAGTGAGGTTTTCGGGTGAAAAGATGAATCAGATCCCTAATGTTCAAGAAACTTGAGAGCTATTGAATTGTAAGGATCCATCTGTCATGTACTCTAATGCTCTGATGAAAGATACATCGATGACCTTAATTGACACCCAGAATTTATCCCTAAGTTGGAGAGCATATTTGATTTGCCTTCGTTATGGTTTTTGACCTTGTAACAAGCAAGAACAATTATGATTGAGCCGCACTTCCTCTACAAGTTTGGGCGACAGTTTGGCTTCCATCAAGATGTACTAAGTGAGCCACGAATGAATGTTCGGGAGGGCAGCTACAGGATNNAGCCCGCTGTTGGTTCAACCTGACATAACACATTACGAGGTCCAGCACGACAATTCGTACTTCCCCTGATAAGAACTTTAAACTGGTCACCATGGCATATGCTAGTTGGTGGCAATCTTCATAGGGTGATCTTTCCTCTCAGGGATCTAAAATCTTAGAGTCTAAATTATGCAACCACGAAGAGTTTCTAAAGAAAGAGTTGCTGACGATGCATCTGCCTTAGTTGTCACTTTTGGAAAAGCGAGTGCACATAAGCCAACCATGCAACAACGTAATGAGCATGCTCTACTCCCGGCTAAGCTTAGATAAGAAGGAGGCAATAGTTCCTTGTTCGAGCAGACAAATCTCCTTAGAAAAGCAGGAGTTACTCCCCTATGAAAGAGAAGATTGAAGCCTTAAGAGGCTTAGGTATTAGGTCGTCTATTAGTGGAGCGAAGAATTTATCAGGCTTAAAGAGCAAACCAGACAGTGTAACCAGGATGCCTAGCTCTAAGGGCAAGTCTAATAGTGCGACAAGCTCACTAGAATCAAAGAGCAAAGCAAAGGGAAAAGTGTATCTCGTTATCCTGCCCTCTTTCCCTTTTCTTTTTTTTTCCTTTTCCGTTTTTGGCTAATGTAATTGTCCTTTGAACATGAGGACAACTCCTGAAGTCAGAGATAGACTTAAGGCTACATCTAGTGACAAAGATAGTGAAGCCACCTTGACTGTGCCTACTGCTAACTCATCTAAGGATGATTCCATTAAGATAATGCCCTTGCCAGTGAAGCTGGCAGACCAGATTAGTCTCCCACTCCTTTCATTTCAACCTAATTTCTTGGGAGAATTATTCTAGCATGTTTAATAATCTGGCCCTGAGTGTGAAGCAGCGTTTTTAACAACAATTGAAAATGTTCAACCCAAAGGCAGAAGCTGACATTGTAAACATCCACTAAGAAGCTGAGTAGATATATGACACCTTATCATCCTTCTAAGTGGATTACTTAGGTTTAAAGAATACTATCAAGGCATATGTGAATGAAGTGGGCAATACCTGAAGTTCAAAGCCCAATTAGAAGGTTGGAATCCTACCGAAGATGTGCTAAACAAGTGAGCAACTCTATTAGACAAACTTGAGGAAGTGTACACGTCAGTGGAAAAGGTCGGCATACAGTTTGAAGAGGCAATGTCTACTATTGCCCAAGCTCATAAGTGAGGGAAGTTACTTGAGGCTGATCTTACGTAAGCAAAAGCGAATGAGCTGGAATTGCAAGGCAAATTAGCAGAGATTGACGCTTCACTGAAGACAGCCAAAGACGGCATATCTCTTCTTGAAAGAGAGGTTGCTGATTTGGATGCTAACCCCCAAATTATCGCAGAAGAAATGGCTCAAGTTGAAGTAGCAAAAAATGTTCCCAAGAACTTTTAGACATGTTGGATGCCTAGACTATGTCTAGTGGCTTTGTCCTTGATTTTTCTTTTTTTCATTGGGCAACTTATTACTCTGTCTATCTCTATTTTGTTTTTTCACTCAGTACAGTTTTATTAGGATTGACTTTGATATATTACAATAAGATGAATTTCTTCATTTTAG
>NCQV01000570.1:21718-32970 GCA_002740545.1 Lophocereus schottii | reverse complement strand
CAATCAAAACCAACGAGCACTGATAAAATTTATCAACCATTTTTTTTTATGACTGTACTTGGGGAATATGTCCAAGTTGGCTATGTACCTAAAGAGAATATAATACCTCATAGGATCAAGCCATACACAGTTTAAATACATAATTTTTATTTTTTTGGTCATTTATAGTTTTGACTCTTGCGGGCTAAGAGTATTATAAAGGAATTTAACTTAAAAGAACGAGCAGTTTAGGCTCTCATTTAAGAGCTTTACAACATCATATTTCAAGGATAGTAGTGCTTTAGAAACTTTTCATTTATAGGTCCCATGTGTATTCCATTAGTTTCAACTATCTTGTAGGCTCCATTTTTATAGACTTCCTTGACCACATAGGGACATCCCACTTAGAGGTGAATTTGCTTCCAGACTTGTTAAAGACAATGATCAGCCTTCTCACTGCCAGCGCCTGGTCTCCAACTTGGAATGAACGTGATCGAGCGTTTTTGTTGAACGCCCTTGATAGGCGAGCTTGGTAGCATTCTAACTTCTGTTGCACCTGAAGTCATTTCTCATCAAGGGCCTTCAGCTCAGCTAAGTAAAGACAGTGATTTTCCTCTTGCGTCAAGCCTCCCTTTATGGTGATGTGAAGTGATAGGATTTGGAGTACCAATTGTAGCACAACTTCAACTCCATACACCAGAGCGAAGAGGGTTGATTGTGTTGGCGTCTTGTTCATGGTTCGGTATGCCCAAAGGGCTTCCCCTAGTCTTTCATGCCAATCTCGTTTAGACTTTGCGATAACTATTTTGAGTAAGTTGCAACGTGTTTTAAAGGCTTCTGCCAGGCCGTTTCCAAGAGCATTGTACATAGAAGACTTGTGCTGGCTAAACTTAAACTTCTCGCACAGGCTAGTCATCAGACTGTTGAAGAAGGGCCTACCATTATCAGTGATGATGTACCTAGGCACACCATATCGATAGATAATGGGTGTCCTTCTAAAGTCGGCCACACTTTCTTTTTTAACATCCCTTCGTGGAATTGCTTCCACCTATTTAGAGAAGTAACTAGGGGCATCCAGGATGTAGGAGTGGCTAGCAGATGACTTAGGCATGGTCGGTCCAATGACACCAAGCTCCCATGCCTCAAAAAGCCAAGATGTAACCTTTGGTTAGAGAGCTTTTGGAGGTTGATGTATGAAGTTGGCATGAAATGGACAAGCATCACACCTCTTTGTATAATTGATGCAATCTTGCACCGTAATGATCCAATAGTAACCCATCCTCTTAATACGATCATGTAGCCTAGGCCTTAATTAGTGTGCTCCACACACGCTTTAATGAGCTTTTTCCATCACTTGCTTTTCTTCTTCTATATCCAAGTATCGTAATCAAAGGTCAAGCAAAGAACATTAATAAAGCGTTCCATTGTAATAAGGATGCATGAAGCTCTCCGCTGTATTTCTGTCTTCTGTCTTGGGTCACTAGGAAGTTTTCTATGTTCTAAGTACTCAGTTGTAGGTTGGCATCAGTCTTCTGCATCTATCTTAAGAACACATATCATATTGATGTCTTCCTCTAAGTCTTTTTCATTAGGCGGCACAACCGAACGACTACATACTGAGATAGTCATTCCTTCTTTTGCCCCAAATGCCAAAGTGACTACGAGGCTTGCAAGTGAGTTAACCATCTTGTTGGCACTCCTCGGCACATTTTCTAACTTGACTATGTCCAACTTATCTAGCAATCATAGTGCATGCTTGTGATATGGAACCAGGTCTTCTTTCTTATCCTCATATTCTTTAAGTAGTTGATTGATGACCAAGAGTGAGTCACCATATATGTTGAGGTCTCTAGTCCCCATCTCAATAGCCATTTGAAGACCTAAGCTGAGCGCTTGGTACTCTGCCATACTGTTCAAGCATAATTGAGTAAGCATAAATGAATATGGGAGGATATGCTTTTTGGGAAGACAAAAACTACTCCTGCACCAGCGCCATCTCGTTTTGTGGCTCTATCGAAATACATTTCCCATGGAGGGAGGATATCAATGAAGTAACATATCTTCGCTTCGTAAATCTTCATTTAGCTCCTAATCATCGGGAATTGGATTATCTACTACGAAATCTACCAATGCTTACCCCATTAACTGCTCTTTGTGGTATATAGACAAGGTAGTACTGCTTTAAGATTACAACCCATTTTGCCTATCACCCATTTAGGATTGGCTTAGATAAGATGTACTTGATGGGATAGACTTTAGACACCGCTTACACTGTATAGGTTTGTGGGAGATGTCTGAGTTTCTGAATGGCAAAGATGAGCGACAAGTAGATCTTTTCAATGGAAGCATACGTTAATTCAGTGCCAATCAACATATAACTTAAGCAATACAGGGCGACTTCTCTTCCTTCCTCATTTTTCGGTACGAATAATGCTCCTAGGGACTTTTCGTGACCTAAAATATACAGTATAAGAGGTTTACCAGGGATTGGTTCCACAAGACAGAAGGATGGGACAAATACTTCTTTATTTTTCTCAAAAGCCGCGTGACACAACTCGTCCCACTCCAACAGTGCACCCTTTTTCATGAGGTCGTTGAAGGGATGACAGTTTCCTGTAATGTTTGAGATGAACCTTCGAATATATACCAAGCGACCTTAAAGTCCACAAAGCTCCTTTAGATTCTTAGGCTTAGGCATCTCTTAGATTGCCTTGATCTTCAATTGGTCGATCTTAATTCATCTACGATGAACGATGAAACCCAAGAACTTTCTAGAGGTGACACCAAATGTACACTTGAATGGATTCAACTTTAACTGGCATCTTAGTAATTGCTCAAATATTTGACGAAGATCTTGTATATGATCCGCCCTCTTTCTGGACTTGACCATCAAATCATCGAAATAGCACTCAACTGTCTTGTGGAGTATATCATCAAAGATTATTTGCATTACCCCTTGGTAAGTTGCTCCTGCATTCTTAAGACTCTAAGGGCCCTTATAGCAAAAAGTGCCTTTAGTTGTGTAAAAAGTTGTGGCCTCTTGATCTTCTAATTGCCATCTGAATCTGATTGTATCCTGCAGTACAATTCATGAATGACAACACTTCATGCCCTGTAGTTGAGTCGATCATGAGCTCTGTGAACTGGCAATGGGAAATCATCTTTTGGACATGCGTCGTTGAGATCCCAAAAGTCTACGAAAATATGTAGTTGCTTATTTTTTTTTTTCCCTGATAGGCACAATGTTTGCTATCCATGTTGGGTACTTGAGCTCGTGAATAAATCCTGCCTCTATGAGTTTGTTGACCTCTATTTTAATTTTCAGTACTAACTCTAGGCGAAAACATCGCTGAGGTTGCTTCTTAGGCAAAACACCTCTTTTGATAGACAGGCGGTGGACTGTGACATTTGGATCTAAGCTAAACATTTCTTTGTAACTCCAAGCAAACACGGCCTTGTACTCTGATAAGAGTTCAAAGTACTGCTTTTCCTCTTCATATGTAAGTGATGAGTTCACGTAGATATCGTAAGGGTCCTCATTAGTTCCAAGATTTAACTCCATTAAATCATCAACTTTAGCTAGCCCCCCCGTCTTCGAGAGTCTTAGGAATTTATACCAGCTCTATCTCTGAGTTTGAGTTATCACATTCATGGATTGTCATATGATTAGAAGAAATAACTTTTTCTTTCTTCATTTGCTCATTAAAGTTAGAGCTTTTTTATTGACCTGTGAAGACCACAGTATGTCTCTTTACTCTTAATGAACTGTCCATCTAACATCCAGACTAGAGAAACGCTTCATGCGAGAAGGGATAGAGCTTTAAACTTCATTTATCACTCCTACCCGGCTAAATGTAGAACTTTTCTCTTGCTGAAGTTGTGAGTTTGAAGACTTTTCACCAGGTTTTATTTTGGTAAACATTGAAGGCTTTGGCTGGGGATCATCTTTCTTTCTGTTGAAAACAGAGATTCTGTGATCTTTCCCTTTCCCTGTACGACTGAATACTGACAGACGTTTTTTCGAAATGGATGATTGTAGCCTATCAAACACATAAGGTTTTGGGCTAGGCAAGCATTTTCATCTTCACTCTCATCTACTTCTTCAGCCGAGATGTGCTAACTCACTAACTTCTTATCGTTCCATTGCCTAGAGATTCTAACTAGCTACAATTGTATGAAACCAAGTCCAACTTTAGAGATGCCTATAAAACCTCCCTGCTCTTGGATATTTCTCTAAGTTTCAGTAAAATAATGAGGCTTGGCTTCGACTACCTTTCCTAAGGTAGCTGGATTTTGAATGTCATAGCTAGCCGTTTCCATAAGCTTGTATGCTTTCGGATCGAATCCCTCTTTAGTTTGTACACTTAGCAAGTCATCGCCTTCTTTAGAAGAAACAACAAACCCAGAAAGTGGGGGCCTACTCACCTGAGCCTGCACCATCTTAAGTGTTGGAGTAGTTATACTGCCTTTTATGGTGGTTATGCTAGTTCCATCATCCTTTTTAGTAGCCTTGGTCTCGAAACTTGTGCTTGTACACTCGCTAAAGGGTGATTCGCCCTTCTTACGACGGGACCTAGGTATGTAACTTGAAACTGGTGGCATTGAGCCCGTTGAAGCAACAACTGATTTAGCAACTTGTTCAATAGGAGAAGTTGTGTTTCCCTGCTTACTTTTTTCTTTCTCATGTTGTTGCTTAGAAGCAACACCTTTTGTTGCTTGAAGAGCATTTTGTGTGCAACCACTGCCGATAGAAGAAATGGTTGAGGACATGGTTTAGTTAGGTGCAGTATCTTCTTTGAAGAACCTTGCACGTGCAAAGTGGGACTCGACCTTAGTGAATGGCTTGACATCCCTGTTTATTTTCTCCTCTCCCCCTCGATAGTACTTAAGGAATTGGTGTAAAGTAGAAGCCATAATCCCATGTTCATGAAGCCATGGTTACCCAAGTAATAACCTATGGGAAGTCTTAGCATTGATTACATGGAAGATTAAGGATGTTGACAAGTCTCCCATTATCAGTTCAACGCGAATCATGCTGATTGCATGCTAGCCCTTAAGGTTAAACCCTTGAATCATCGTTCGTCTCTTAGAAAGTTTTTCCACTGTGATGCCTAGGCTGTTCAGCACAGACTTAGGCATTATGTTGATGACTGACCCTCCATCTACGAGAAAGCGCTTAACTTTCTAGTCCCTAATGTAGCCAATCACAAATAAAGGACGATTGTGAGGCTTGGATCCCAACAATAAGTCATCCTCATTGAAAGTGACTGCGATGCTGTAAGAGGCACACTGAACAGAGCTTTCTGTCGATCCTCCCACATCCTTTACTTTATCAGTGTAAAGTTCTAGTTGTTGTAAGAAACCAACAACATGTTAGTGCATCTCATCAGGAAATCAAAAGATTTTTATCCAGTTCATACGAGTTGGCAAAGCCTTTAGAATAGTCAAGGTCTTGTCCGCTGCTCTTGGAGACTTCTCTTATCTGTTACTTCCCTCGTCTTCCTCTTCTTCAAGCTTAGAACATGAAGTCATGTTAGCCATGACATTCTTGAAGAAACCTATTAAGAAGAACTCTTCAAGCATGACAGGAGCAAGTAGCTCATGCTTAAGTAGGTCAATAGGCAAAATTTCATATCTTGTGATGTTCTTAAACTTCTTTTACCCTTTTGAATGATGAGGGCTCTTCTTTTTACCTTGTCTCTTTCTGCGGCGAAGAGGTGGTGATTGAACTTGATTTTGCTTTCTTGGCCTTCGGTAAGTGATAAAAGTCAATCCCTCTTCATCATCATCAGCTTTATCAAAGACACCCACAAAAATATCGATCTCTGCCAAAGGTCCTTGGGATTCAATTAGAAATACAATAGGCTTCAAGCTTCCAAATTGAATTGTAATTAATTTCTCTCTCTAAGAGGAAATCATTTTAATGTTTACTCTATCATAAGGTCAAGTATGTTTTTGCTGCTAGGGTGATGAAGAACACTTCAGCTGGTGGAAATATGATTTGTCTCAACAGTGTCATCCAAATATAATATTATATTCCCATAAATAAAATGCATTTCACAAGAGGGTGACTAATGACCCTGTGATACCGATAATATTTTGGGTCAGTAATCCTTCCAACTTCTTCGGGCCGTTTTGGCTCTGAAAGTTTGATAACCTCCTTTTTAAGGAGATCATTAAGCATTCATCGCAAATTTGAGTCAGAGAATGGATATTTCTTCTCTTGCAGTTCCTTTAACGTAGGACGCTTCTTTCTAGTATCTTTGGAGAACCTACCTTTCTTGTTTTTATACTTGGACTTTCTAGAGATTTCAATCAACTCGCCAGTTGAAACAACCATGAATTCTTTGTTTGAAGACTTTGAGGGCTTAAGATTTTCCCGGAATTCACCCTTATCCTTTTTGGAATCATATGAGGAAGAAGGCTTGCCACTGCAACTTGTAATTGTTATCTACATATTATAGGCCTTCGTTGCCAATTCCTAGAAGGTTCTTGGCTTACTCATCTACAAGACGTAGAGTAAATCCTACTCCATGCCTTAGGCACACATTTCAATGGCCGAAACTTCTGATAGATGGTTCTTACACTCAAGACTGAGAGACCTCCAACAAATAATGTAGTCGAGAACTAGCTCATCATTCCATTGTCTGGTGTTTTTTAGCTCTGTCATGCTAACAACATGTTGAATACTGCAAAACCTATTCAGGAACCCCTACTTCATTTGTTCCTAGCTATTAATGTACCAGATGAGGTAATCCATTTTAGAGTCCAGACAAACTGCTTCACCAGTTGGTCTCCCTTTATGCCAGCATTGTTACACGTCTTAGTGAAGCGGGCGATATGTTGTTTAGGGTTGCCCTTGCCGTCAAACTAGTTGAATTTGGGAGGAAGGTAGTCATGGGGCATACCAAGGGCATTAATCCTCTTTGTATAAGCTTTGTGCACAAGGGAGTTTTGTGAGAGCCTCCTCCTAACTGAGCCTTAACTGCATTAGCTATTAAGCGTTAAATCTGCTCAATAGATATCGAGCCTAAAGAGTGATCCTTCTTTACCCTACTCTCATCAGCAGATTCTTCATTGTGACTGGACACCTTATCAGAATCTTCAGCACCTGAACCTTTGCTGGAAGTTTTGAAGGACTTCTTTTCCAACGTATTTATTAGCTTAGCAATCTGGTCTTTCTAACGCTTGATTTGAGCGTCCTTTCAACACTCTCCTTGGAGAGCCTATCCAGGATAGCCTTCATGCTCACCAGTTGCTCTTCGAAGTTGGTAGCCACTATCACCAAAATTGGCATGATGACAGTGTCAGACGATTCAACTTCAACATACGAGGAAAATGATCCCTTTGAGGACGCCAAAGAGGAATTGCTGCTTGAACAACCATCATCTTCAAAATTGAAGAGTTGAAAGCAAGGTTGGTGTGGGTTTGAAGTTAATCCATCTCACATAGAATTGTTTGTGGCGTGATGAAGCCAACAACGGATTTTTGCTTCAAAGCATTTGAAGCGACTTGGTTGACTCCATCAGACACCTTAGAGCCGAAGTTTTGGATCTTATGTGACTGCGATGATATAATCAAAATTGATTGCTCTACGGTAATTGCGGCAGTAGCTTTTGCCACACTCTTAATCATGATACTGTCAGGTGCGGTGCTAGCAGTTGTTGAACCTTGAGATGTTAATCAAATAGCTTTCTTTGAAAATCGAAGGATGACATTCTTGGGGGTCATATTACCTTCAAAGAAATATAGAGTTTGTACTTTGGACAAAGATATGAGAGGCAGACATGTCCCACCGAACATACCAAAAATTTGTAAATACAAATTTCGAGCCGAAAAGAATTAGACAAGAAATTGAAAAACAAATTTAATTGTGTATTAATGTTATATATATGGGTACAATCTCTGAATTGAAAATAATGAAATTGTCCTCTAATTTAATCTCCTAGTAATTTGAATTGACTCGAAGGCGTGGCCGGTTAATCTTAATTAATGTAGAATCAACTAAAGAACTCTGAAATGGCTCATGATCTCGATCTGCAAGTGGTTGATTGCTAACTTTGAAGCTTTCAAATTTGATCCTTCTTGCTTGATAGCTGGATGCCGCTTGTAGTTTGAGCCTTTGAATTTTGCAATGCTGCATGTGTAAAATGAGGGGGAATGACCGCTTTTTATAGGCTTTGCCACCCAGGGTTAAAGTTGGGCTTTGCGCCTAGGCCCAATAATTATTTCTTTAGTTTTAAAGAAAATAATTACTAATTTCTGCATCATTGATGACACATGACGACTTTTAGTTGACTGAATTTTGGCCACGTTTAATTTTGACCAAGCGAACCGACCAAAGTCAACTTAACACATGGCACTTTGCGATTGATCGAATTATTATTGTTTTTTTTACTCATGGCACCATCTAATTTGTCGTAGAAATTTTTACCTCCTACACAAGATTTTCTATGCTTTTCAACGGTTGGTCACAATACGAAAATCCTGTATTTTCAAAGTGATGCTACTAGAAAAGAGTACGATAACTCGCCATGCTTTGTTCATCTAATTCAATGAAGCATCTATTTTCCTAAATCAACCCCATATACACGACAGAAAACATTGTTGCCAAAGGAAACATCATCACATTGTTGATATGGACTATAATTGACTCTCTTGACCATCTCAAAGGCCACTAAAGCCAAGGCAAAATATATTGATTTTGCTTGTATTGTTAGACATAATAAAAAACTTCAAATTTAGAACTTATTGGTTGACCAATATACACCATGAAGAAAAAAAATATCATTTTAAATAGATATGATTCTTGTTAGTTTAGATAGAATGTATTTATTTTTGTTGTTCAAACTTGTACATAAATGTATAACATTAGTTAACAACACTATAATGTTGGTAGACACTATATGACAGACAATTTTGAAATTTGGATCCAATAATTCACAAGGGTGAGAAAATATGCAAATAAATAAACACGTAAATAAATTAGCCAATAGAATTTTGTGGAAAGTACTATTCAAAATAATGTATTTTTTCTAGTACATGTATAAAGAACATGTTTATTACTATACTATAACAATATATCTTTAAGTGTAAATATTATTTCACAACAAAGTGGGCTTTCATTAAATTGTGTCTAGAAGATAGCAATTTTTTGGGGGGAGGGGGTGTAAATGCAAATTTCGAGCCAAAAAAATTAGACAAGAAATATTAACAAATTTTATTTTTTATATTGATATTCTATATATGGGTACAATCTCTGTGTATTTGCTACAAGTAAACATATGAAAAGTTCTCTGATTCGATATCCAATTTGTATTTTAAAGAAGGTTGATTGGCTTGAATCTTGATTGAATGGACCAATTTGACTCTTTTGAATGAACTTGGATGAATTTGATCATAAGAGGACCTAAGATGCTTAATCTCAATCAAGAAGAGTTTTCTTTGATCTTTGAAAGTAGATGGCATGCCTTTCAAGTGCCTGTAGTCTTCCCTTAGATAAATTGAACCTTTGAATCTTCCAAATACCTTGGTGATAAGTACTTAAAGTGTATACAATTTTGGGGTCATTTTGCCCCATTTTTTTGGAGAATTGTGTACTTTATGTTATAATCTATACTCCATTTCTCCATTTCCTGTTTCTTGCATGGGCACCATTCTTTTTTGTATTTTATAGGTTTTTGGACCATTTTACCCCAAATTTGACCATAAATGAGTATGTTTTGACTCCCCACAGACACCAGTGAGTTGCCATGCCTGTTGAAGGAAGAAAGAATAGAAGAACGTTGAATTAGAGCTAACCATGAATGGTCCGTGGTGATGGCCACGGTTTGTGATTTCCTCATTTCCCTCGAGACCTTTTGTTTTCTCATGGCATTTCGACTTCTAGGCAGTTTTAATGTCAATATTCCTCATGGCTTTTCGGCTTTTAGAAGTTTCACTGTAAAAAGTGTGCTTTCAACCTTATTTCCACACACCCATTCATTTGTATTTTTCCTCTCTTCAGGTTTATCAATTAGATTAGGATTTTAGATTAGAAAGAGAGAATTGAAGTGAAAATTTGTAAGGATTCCATGCCAGGTTTATAATCGACGGATCCAAGCGCGTTAATTGGCTTAGCATTTCTTTTCTCTTTTCTTGTCTTCTTCTCTTTTCTCATCATCTTTGGATTTATGTTTAGTAATTTTGATTATGACTTTGTTTTGCTCTTGGATTTATGCAAATAATAGTTATGTTCTTCATTTGCTATTTAGCTCATTTCGGAATTGTTAGATTCTTTTATTGGATCGTGGATGTTTATTGTCTTACAAGGAATTTGATCACCTTCTTGCATGTTTTGGGCATTGGATGAAGGAATAGAAGGTGAAATTCAATACTTGAACTGTAGGATTTGACTTGATTGCATGGAGTCTTAAGAGAGCACACCAATTGAGAAACCATGAACGTGATAATTGCATGCTCTATGATCCTAAACAAATCAAGAGCCCTTGAGAGATGGTAATTGGTGGATTTAGGCATTTCACTTTACCTTGAAAGAGAGTTGTGATACTTCGATTATCGATTTTAGAATGACCAATTAAGAGAGAAGAGCTTGATTGATGTGTGGATCAGGTGATTGTTTATTTTGCTTAATTCCAAATATTATTTATCCATTAAATTAGATAATAGATTAGTTTAGTTTTAATATCAAGTATTGATTCACTTAGCCTATCTTGACAGTATATAATCCAATAGATCAACCAAGTCTCTGTGGGATCGACCTCGATTTGCTACGACACCACCGTAAGCTTACGGCCCTATCAAGTTTCTGGTACCGTTGTAGGGGACTAGTGTCGAATATTGCGCTTTTCCCAATAGATTTGACTAAGCATTTTGTTTTTCTTAGAAAAAAAAACCAAAATTTTTTTTGAAAATTTAAAAAAAAAAATTTGAAAGGAAAAAAACAATGGGAATTTTCCATTTTCCCATGTTTGGACATAAATTATTTTGGAGGTATTTTAAACGTTTAAATGCCTTTCTTGCTCAATGTGATTATTGTATTGGTAGATGAAAAATTTTGGACATTATTGATGAGGGTGTGAATAGTAAAACTTGTACTCTTTTAGAGTGTTGGGGTTCTCTTGCTAAAAGTGTTGATGAGGCATGGTATTTGCTTGAGTGGATTGCTTGGCGTCATTGCCTATCTTGNCAAAAACTTGACAGGGTCGTAAGCACACAATGGCATTATAGCAAATCAAGGTCGATCCCACAGAAAGTTGGTTGATGTATTGGGT
>NCQV01000570.1:8995-20150 GCA_002740545.1 Lophocereus schottii | reverse complement strand
ACCACCTTGGTCTTAGGTATCTGAAAAGAATTGTTGAGTCATATAGTTCCTTAAGTCTTGGATCTTTATTGGGTTGATCCATATATTTAGTAGACACATCTTTCAAAATCACTCAAATCATGATCATATTTCAGGGTTAATTCATTTAAAATTAAAGTAGCCTACTTTAGATGTGACGAATTTCATATATATTGCACTAATCATCCTTTTTAGAAGAAGGACAAAATCTAAAATTTCACTTAGCTAAAATAGGAAACTAGGTCACCTAGCTCATGTTCTCCAACGCTTGCTAAATGACTTCTTATAAATATTCATTCGGCCGTCAATAAGCCCTTAGTCTAATACAGACACCCAAACGTAAGCACGCATTTCTAGGAGCCCTCAAGTAGTTGTTCGACACAAATTCCAAAGGGTTGTGATTGATGATTTTTCCTGACTTTTTTTCTCTTTTTTAATGATGTGGTACATTGGCCATGTAGTGTAAATAAGATTAATTATTGGGGTAGGCTTTGCTTGTTCTCCTAAACTTCGCAAAGCAAATCTCCGTAAGTTGCAATTTCTCATTAGAAAAGGGACATCGCATTGAGCTGTGACGTCGTGCTTGTAATCAACCATGAGAACAACACTTCGTAGAAATTTTGCTATCAATTAATCCTTCACCATGGCTATTGTCATCCAGATGAAATTCCAAGATTTATTTTTCCTTTTTTTTAAGTTTCTTTGTGTCCTTTTGTGCGATTTCTTGTTGATCTTTCCTTGATTCTTCTTTCTTTTACCCTTTTTTGTGCCTTTGCTTTTCTTGTAGTACTTCATCACTATGAAGGAACTCTTTAATTTTTCTAAGAGCATGAAGAATTGCACATCATTAGTAGTAAGGAATGTATTAATAATCCTTGAATGTTTCCACTTTTTTGGCAAACTTGACTTAATTATCGATAAATCTTTAAATGTCTCACCATTTTTGGTAGATTAACAATTTAACCTTGATTCTTTTTGAATGTGAACTACTTCAAAGGTGAGAAATATTCAACAAGTAAATTTGATATTAGTTAACCTTTGAATGTCCAACCCATTTGGGTACATCAATGGGTTAACGTTGAATCCTCCAAAGGTGAATTTCCTCAAAGGTGAATTTGACTTGATGTTGGTTAACCTTTGAATGGCTAACTCTTTTGGATACATCAACATTTTAACCTTGAATCCTCTTAAGGTGAACATCCTAAAAGGTGAAAATTCTTCAAAGATGAATTCGATTTAATTATCAGTTAATATTTGAATATCCAACCCTTTTGGGTACATCAAAGGATTAACCTTGAAAGAATTCAAGGTAAACTTCCTCAAAGGCATATTTGACTTGATTATAGGTTAATTTTTGAATGTCCAATCCCTCTGGGTACATCAACAGGTTAACCTTAAATCCTTTAAAGGTGAACTTCCTCAAAGGCGAAAATTCTCTAATAGCGAATTTGATTAATTATCGGTTAATATTTGAATGATCAACCCTTTAGGGTACATCAATGGGTTAAACTTGAATTCTCATAAGGACATGTGCATCGCCTATGTGATCAACTTGAAGAAGGTAATGTCGTGCCTATCAAATAATTGCCCAACGTTTTTTTTTTTCATTCTTTTACAAGTTTGTCATTTGAAATATCGGATGGTTTAAGCTTTGGACTAAAGGGATCATTTCTCTATGACTTGCCACAAGCAATGTGAAAGTTTTTATCATCCTTGATTAGGTCCACCTTAAGTGACTTTCACTATTTTTCTCACTCTTGGATAGCTTGTCTACACAGGTCCAAATTGGATAACTTTCCCTATTATAAAGACGGAGGCTACCTTGTTGTCGCCACCAACTTCAGTAAGGGTGACCTATGATTTGAAGATGAAAGCATCTGACTTAAGGAGAACTAATATGTTGTCATCGCCCCCCCCATTTGAAAAAGGAGGCTTATGTTAGAAGGAAGAACCTATGTTGTCATTGCTACCAGCTTGAAGGATGAGGCATGTGTCATTGTTGATGCCAACTCAAAAGAGAAGGTGAACGGCTTGAAAGAGGAGGCTCCAGCGCCATTATCACCAACTTCAAGGAAAATGCATATATCACCGTTGCCCCCAGTTTGAAGGAATCGTAGGAGTCTACAACTTAAACAATGCAAGAGTTGACTTAGGGCCTTTGAGGGTCACAAGCTTTGATGACTTAAGGCTTATGAAGCTTAGTGACTTAAGGGTCTACAAATTTGATGACAATTTAAAGTCTACTTGGATGGCACAAAAGTCCTTAATTTCGATAAAATAGGAGTCTTTATTTTTGATGATTTGAGAGTCTTGAACTTGGAACATTTAAGAGTCTTTGATTTCAATAACTTGAGAGTCTTTGTCTTCGAGGACTTGTGATTCTTGAACTTAGGAGACTTGGAAGACTTGAATTTTTGAGACTTGTGAGTCTTTAACTTTGAAAACTCGATCGCCTACTTAGTGACTTGAGGTTCGATAACTTTGATGACTTAGCATCTTTTGAACCTTGGTGACTTGATAGTCTTTTAATTGGCTGACTTAGGAGTCTGAAATTTTTTAGTGACTTGATAGTTTTGAACTTGACAGATTTCAAAGCCTTAAATTTTGGTGACTTGATATCCTAAACTTTAGAGACTTTGGAGTCTTTGACTTTGAAGACTTAAGAGTCAGTAAAATCAATGACTTGATGGTCTATAGGCTAACATGAAAGTCTTCAGTGACTTGAGAGCTAAAAACTACATTTGACTTATGAGTCCATCACTTAGATGACTTGGGAATCTTTAAATTTTAATTATTTGAGAGCTTATGTCTTAACGACTTAAAAACCTACCATGTTGATGACATAAGAGCCGTTAAGCTCATTCAAAGCTTGTAATTTTGTTGACTTGATAGTCTTTAGGTGACTTAAAAGTCTTTGATTTTGATGGCTTGAGCATCATGTGGGTGACTTGATAGTTTGTGCTAACTTGAGATTCTAGAAGCTTGGACTTGGAAGTCTTAAGGGTGACTTTAGTGTTGAAATTATTTTATGACTTAGTAGTCTTCATGAGTGACTTGAAAGTCTTCAACTTGATAACTTGAAAGTCTTTAGATATGTCTTGTAAGCATACAATTATGTTAACTTAGGAGTCTTGAATGTTTGACTTAACAGTCTTTAAGTGACTTGCAAGTTTGCTCCCTAAATGCTCATTTTAGGTTATTCTTCTTCCAAATCATTTTTCAATCTTGATAGATGATTAATCTGATTCTTCGGTGACTTTTTTGTCTAATGTGATGTGATCTTTCCTTCCTTTGTAAGTTGTAAAATTTGCCCCTTGAATGTCTTGCACTTCTCTATAGGATGACTAATGATCCCATGATACTTGTAGTATTTAGGATCATTGGTTTTTCCAATTTCTTCAGTATGCATTGACACTGGAAGTTCTATCAGCCCCTTGTCGAGAAGTTTATCAAGCATTTCTAGTGCATCAGGCCCAAAATAAGGGCATTCCTTCTCTTTAGAGCCTCTAAGCATGGAGCTATCATTTCTTGATGATGTCATCGATTCATCATCATTGAGCCATCTTACACAGTGGGCAATTGTAAGCTCCATATCATGAGCTCATGTTGCCAATTGTTAGAATATTTTGGGCTTGTTCACTTGCAAGGCATAATACACATCTCAACAACTGAAGATTCAGGTAAATGGTCTTTACACTTTAGAGAAAGAGCACATCGACGGATTATGTAATCAATAACTGACTCGTTGTCCCGTTGCCTTATGTTAGTCAAATCTGTTATGCTAACTATGTGGCGTGTCTATAGAAGTGATTCAAAAACTCACTTTCTATTTGTCCTTAACTATCAATGAACTCAGAGGCTAGATCTGCATACCAGTCAAATGCAGTTCCTTTACGGGATCACATGAACTATTTCACCAATCGATCTCCTTCACTACCACCATTACTATAGGTTTCAATGAAGTAAGGGATGTGTTGTTTGGGTTATCGTTGCCATCAAATTGTTGGAACTTAGGTGTCACGCCCCAAAAATACTAATGACATGATTACTAATAATTGCAGCGGAAGACTCAGTAAACGAAGGCGCTACCACCGTCCTGATAAGCACAAGGCTCACTGAAACCATTTAATTTTGTAACTCGTGCTTACAATCACAAAATCTATTAGACTGAAACACTTCAAGACCAAAGTCTATAATGGTTCAACCATACCATGTACTAACTCACATTCCATACCACACAAGTACTTGACCCTAAGGTAGGTTCCAATATTCATGCTATGCTTCATCCACTGTGAGCATCTGACGAGTTCCAAAGGGACTTGCTAAATGGAGGAATATGTGATACTTCATCACCTAAAATAGAAAACATGAAAACAATTCGAAAATATGAGCAAAGTGGACTGTGGAACCATTTGGGTCACCTGTTAGTGAGGCATGTTCTCATTTATCTGGGAGTTGAAATTTCTCTTATTTGTTTAAACTTCTTTAATCGTGCACTCTGGGTGTATAACCCATTGAGTTATGAACTCCGGCGTGTGGCCGTTGAGTTATTGAACTGCTTCTCTCCATTTCAGGTATCTATTGTAAGGCTTTAAGCCTGGGTTTTAGCTAGTTTTTAGGCGGAACTCTTTCCGTTTCGCTCCAGAATTTGAGAGTTTCATTGACGTGAATTAACGTAGTTGACCTTGAATATAGTGATGGTTGAAGTCGATGTGGGGGTGCCATTTGCAACTTCTTAAGGGATTTATACAATGTCAAGTCAGACGTGAACCTCTAGATGAGGAAATGCCTAGTGGGGCAATATCTTTGAGGTGAAGTACTATGAGAAGAACACTACAATGTGTGCTTATGTATGGTGATAACAATTAGTAGCTTATGGTGTGCTATTTGGCATTATGTGGGTGGTACAAGTAAGATTAAGCTGCCATGTATCGGAATCACTTGGTCTTGATATTAAGACTTTACATCAGTAATGCTCCCATTACTTCCTGTCATTGACTTATTCCTGTCCTAGTTACTTTGAATTGTTTAGATGCATTATTTCTTTACTACTAACACTCTCTTGATTTGTAATGGAGTGTCTATCGAAATTCTCATATGTGGTCCGTGGGGACTTCTTTAAACACATATGAGCAACCTTTCTTATAGACGATTCAAACCCTGACAATCATAACCATTTAATTCTCTATTTCTTTAATGGAGCCTATAATGACCCCGGTGTGCATTCCTGTGTGATTTACAGTTCTTCCTAAGCATATTTGACTCATTCTATTTGCAGCTCAGTCATCACTATGTTCATATTTTTACTGTCACCTACTTGAACTCATTGCTTCGATCCGGGCACTATTTATTCATTGTTTGCAAACCTTTGATTGCTTCAAACCCAGTCATTGAGTGCCCCTGCAGTAATTAAATGTATCTATACTGTTTGTGTTTCTATAGCACCGTAGTGTCATGCTGGCATACTACTCCATGGTCGTAACTACATGTCGTTACGCAAGTTATTTCGGTAATCATTTCTTTACCAATATAGCCTATCTTATAATGATAAACAACGATTGGTGCTATTTTCATCTGCCAGCAGTTTTGAAGTTTATATGCCTACCCAAGACTTCCATTTATTGCAAATTGTTTTATTGATGGATGTCATCATGTTTAGTCATAAGATTGACTCCTTTATCTTGACGTATTGTCCTTTCAAACATCAAATGAATAAAATTTTCCTTCTGATAGTGTTGACCCTCATCTTCATCATTTTACTCACATACGGATGCCGTATGACTTTTCAAAAGCCGCTTTGGTAATCTGTTGCATTTCTCCACCTTCATTACTTAATACTCTCTCTCAACTTCATAACATCGATCATTTACTTTACTATCATGACCATCATGAATAAACTGTATCTCTTGTTTATGCTGCAGGTCATTTCTATGCCTTGCCTCTTTTATTTCGATTCTTCGTCCTTTCATTCATTTAGCTTACATGTCGACCGTTTCTAACCAATAAAGAAACATCTTTACACGAGTTCATGTTGTGGTTACATCTCTTTACATTTTGGATTACCCCCCTGTCATTTCAATTTATTGAGACCAGTAGGCAGTTGAATGTTTATCTTTTATACACATGCCTCTAGTAGTGTTTCTAGAACCATATTCATTGGACATTCAATCCAATTTGATTGGCAGATTTAGTATCAGAGCTAAGGTTTTGAGGGCCACTGTGAGCTATCATATGTTTATGAGTTAGCTATCAAGGTGCTTATGAGCTATTGACTATAAGTTCATATGTATAGGCAAATATGGAGAAACCATTTTCATTTGGGTGACTCACTCATTTGTTCATATCATGAGATTCAAGTATGAGTTGCAAGAATAAATGGTTTCAGTGCGCCTTGTTCTTATCAGGACGGCGGTAGCGCCTTCGTTTACTGAGTCTTTCACTGTAATTATCAGTAATCGTGTCATTAGTATTTTGGGGGCGTTACATTAGGTGGTTGATAGCTATGAGGTATACGAAGTGCATTGATCCTCTGTGTATAAGGTTTCTTGTACAAGTTAGTTTTATGAGAATCCCCTCCCAGATGAGCCTTTACCGCATCAGCTATCAAGTTTTGAATTTGCTCAATTATTATTGAGTTTAAGGTTGAATCATTCTTTGGTTTACATTCATCGTCAGACTCCTTGTTGTGACTGGACTTGTTGTCAGAACCTTCACCACCTGAGCCTTTGTTGGAGGCTTCAGCTCACCGCTTCCCCAGCTTCATTGTCAAGTCAGCAATCTGCTTATTTTGACGCATAATTTGAGCATCCTTTTCTACATTCTCCTTGGAAAGTCTCTCCAACATGGCCTTTGTGCTTGCTAGTTCTTCTTCTAAATTAAAAGCCCCTATCACCATGATAAGCACGACAATAGTATTGGAAGACTCTAATTTATATTTGGAGATGTGCGTAACCTTTGGAGTTTGATCGATAGGGTTCTCGGAGAACATGTGTTCTTCGAAGGGATGTAAAATGTTTTTTGGAGAAAGAGATGAGAGGCAGAGATGTCCCACCAAGCATGCCAAAATTTATAACCACAAAGTTCGAGCCTAAAGAAAATTACACAAGAAATATGGACAAGTTTAATTTTTTATATTGATATTGTATGTAAAGGTGCAATCTCTGTGTATTTATTACAAGTAAACAAATAAGTCCTCTAATTCGATCTCCAATTTGTTTTTTAAGTAGATTAATTGGCTTGAATCTTGATTGAATTGACTGATTTGACTCCTTTGAATGAACTTGGATAAATTTGATCTTGAGAGAGAATCTAAGAGGCTTAATCTCAATCAAGAAGAGTTTTCTATGATCTTCGAAAGTAAACAGCGTGCCTTTGAAGTCCCTATAGTCTTCCTTCAGAGAAATTAAACCTTTGAGTCTTCAGAATGCCTTGGAACAAATGAGTTTTTCCACCCCTTGAATATGAGAGAGTGATGTTCTATTTATAGGGAAACCCTACTAGGCTTTGCGGCTTGGTTCTCTTCTTAGATCGTTGACTTGATAGCCAATTTGACTTTCGACTTGGTAGTCGAATCGGCCTAATTGATTTAAATAAATTAAAGTAATTAAATAGGCTAACCTGAAATAATCAATTTATATTTATTTTATAGCATGACACTTATTCTTGAATTTTCCGTGCGAATAGGGGGGATATTGACTATTTGCGATGTTGATAACCAATGCCCTAAGGCAATGGTTAAGAGGTAATAAATGCATATCCTGCATTAAAAGTTTTAAAATAATTTATTTATAATATAATTACAATAAATGTTGAACATTCTACCACTCCAAAACTGGCCTTCGAATTAAAGGTACAATTTTTTTAAAATTAAAAAAAGTCACCATAAATGCATTATGTCCTCCCACCAGACACCGGCTGTTACTGGACCACCACGGCCAGCAGCACTACTGTAACCATCATAAAAACTTCACATGTAGATCACGCTAACCCGTTTCCTGGCAAATCCCTTTTTCTAACCAAACTTCGCTAGCTTTGCTGGCGAAACTAAAAGAAACCCTGGTAAGTTGGCCTCACAAGTAAGAATGATGAACCTTAAACCCCAAAATAAAAGCACCACATCTAGGTATAAATTGTTAAATTAGGGTTGGATATAATAATCTAAGTTATAGGAAAATCAAAGAAAATCAAACCTTACACCTACCATCAATTTGCGGGCCTCAACATGAGTAATTGGAGACTCGATGCTGAGAACGAGAATGACTGGGAACTAGAAGGGTTGTGGTGGTCAAAGTTGTGTGAGGAGTGAGGTAAAAGATTAAAGGAAAGTGATGACAGAGGTCATGGAGAGTAAATGCCAGGCTAGGGATATGTTGAGGGGGAGGAGAGACAAAATGGAAGGGAGTTAGGTAGGGGTCAATTTGGAAAGATAAAAAACTCAATATTAATTCATTTAGGAAGTTGTGTAGTCGCTGTAATTGATTAGTTAAAATATTTAGTTTTGATTGTAACTTTATATTGGAAGTTGTGCACGGACTGTCTAAATACCTATATTAAATATAACTTACTCATTGCCCTTAGGGCAATATATAACTTTTTCCATTATATTATATGTGTGTTTTATTATGTGATCTAGAAATCAGTCTACATGGTCAAAGAATTGCACTAGCTGATGAAACCACTATACTCAAATTTTTATTGCATAACATATGAGTATAGTTTTCCTTTGTTTTTTTTCTTTAGAGTTAGGATTGATTAACTCTTGCACCTAATTGAACCAAAAGCCTCTATCAAGGGTATATGGAGGGGAGAAATTTTGCAATGTACAACGTAGTGCCCCGAACCTTTTTTCATGCTGAGGGATGGAAGACATTGAAACTTTTAACGCCTTGACTATGAAGTATAGGAACTATTTAAATAAGAACTAAGGAAGCCACAAAGAGTGTGTGAAAATGAAGAAAATTTTAAAGTTGAATAGTTGAAGCAATTCCTTCACAAATTTTAAAGTAATTACTTTGACAAACTGATGTTAATTTTAAATTTTAAAAAATTTTACTAATTTTTCTAAATATTTCCGAGTGCATAGACCAGACGAGAAGACAAAGGTGAGTTTTGGTGAATCAACAGACACTCACTAGTATTATTCCATGTTATTGGCAATCTCGAAAACAGTTGCATTGGAAACTGAACAATAGGTCTTCTCAAGTTTTGGCAAACATTTACTTTTGGCAAGCATTTATTTTTTGTTTTTCATTGTAGTTCCCAAGAAAATAATGATGTGATTGAAAACCAAGAACTTATGCATAGTACTATATACAGTCAGTTAGGTAACAAGCTCTTGGCCTACACAAAGGTGAACATCAGGGAATTTCAGAGGAATGTCTCTACAATGCGCAAGTCAAGAAATTAAAAAGACTCTAAAAGCTTGGAAGAAAAGGGATAAGGGGATGAAATTTGCTACACTGATGCATCATAAAGAAAGGGAAAAAAAAATCTCCGTAACAGATTTATGGCTCGTTTGGTTATGTGTAACCAAAGTGGTAATGTAATCAAAATAGTATTGACTATTCCATTTCCATGTTTGGTAACCAATAAGGGATGTAATTAAGACTGCATTGTTATCACATTTACCTCAATGCAAATACAATTACTTAACTTTTCCTAAACTATTGTGATTACATACATTTAAATCAAAGTCTATCCAAATATAAGCTATTATATTTTGTGGCTTTCTCTCTCTTTTCTCGACTATCTCTCCTCTGCTTCCTATCTCTTAGTACTACACCACCACGTTTTTAAAGGCTTAAAAACCCCTTACAGCCTTCTCTCTCCTCTCCATATTGTTTAACCTGACCATAATCATATTATTATAACTACATTTTTATATGTTCTAGACATTATCTCTCTCTCTCTCTCTCTCTCTCTCTCTCTCTCTCTAATCATCTTCTTCTCTTTGCTGAACTTAAATAATATTATATTATTGTAATTTAAAGAAATAGAGTGAAGTAAATATCATGTGAAGCATCTTAATCATGATGTTACGATATTGGATGATCATTATCAACAAAGCTACAAAAAATTGAAATAGGCAAAATAAAATGCAACTTGAATTGCAAGTACTTCATGCCACATGCAAATTTAAGTATTGCTTGTAAATAAATTCATCCCATTACAATTGTATAAATTTTGTAACCAAACATTATAATGCAATTATTATCCCATTCACCATTACACTCATGACATGGTTGATTCTATTGCGTAGGGATTACATTACTTTCAACCAAACAACATATTAGTGTATTAAATGTCATTCCCAAATGATAGCTCCCTATTTTTAGCAGTTGATGAAAGGTATGTCCATAACTTTACATGTCTTCATCTTTCCCCTTTATAGTCGGGCTTCTTCATATTGGAGTTGTGAACCTCCCTTAGCCCACTTGCGGTCCAGAATGTTAAGAAATGAAAATGTCCCTAGGCTCTTCTCATTGTCATTTATTTTCTATGTGAAAATTCATATGTTGGATGCTTCCCAGCTCAAGTTTCATTTGTTCACTTATTCTCTTTTTGGATATNNGTATATTATACCTTCTCCAAATCAATTCTCCAAGCCAATTGTCATTTATTATCTTTTTGGGTTTTTGCATACTATACTTTATAAACAATAGTTCTGTAAAATGTATATAATTTTTTTTTTTGTGTGTGCAAATGAGTCCTTAAAAACACAATGTTAAAAGTTGGCCGCTTTGGCCAAACTACACCAATAAAATTTTCATACAAAACACTAGAGGGTGAGGGGGCGGAGATAGATGCTTCAACTTTTAGGATAAGTTCAATGGTTCTCTAGTCAATATGGAGCATGATTTGCATCTCGATAACAATGTTGCTTACGAACTACCCGCTGCACGACCTTACATTCACGATAAAATGAAGATGAGGGTGGTTGAGGGAAGGTCCTTGTTGAACCATCCTTCAACCAACATAGAATCGACCATCTCATTTAGCCTTCTTATCAGTTTATCATGAGCAAGACTAGTCTAAGACATAGAGCTTTGAGTTCTACTTTGGGCAATGTGCAATAACCATAATGTTTCATAAAAGCACGCATCATGAATCTTCAACTATCATGAAAGATACCCCTACC
>NCQV01000523.1:0-11482 GCA_002740545.1 Lophocereus schottii | reverse complement strand
ATCCTTTCTATGAGTGTATACATTTATAATATTTGATGTCTTATTTCAAGAATGAAATATTGCTTGATTCCTTTTGGGAATCTCCTATGTTCTTTTATTAAGCTATTTAATTCCTATCTTATGAGAAAATATTAACATGATTAAATGGTGAAATTGTGGGATATTTCTGAGCATTTATCTTGTTGTTATCTTTTGGGAATATTTAATTCCTATTGAATTTCATGTGATTTATAATGCGTATATATTCTTTATTGAAATTCATGAAAGCTTTGTTTCACATTATAAGAATATGCATGTTGTACTCCCTAGATGCCATGAAAGTGGGACTCACAGTAGAAGAAGTAGTAGTAGTAGTTGTTGTTGTTGTTGTATACATATTATGAAATATGTTTCATATGTTGTAATCTCTCGAGTTACATATAACAATTTATGCAATTCGCCTAAATACGTTAGATATGTGACATTGAAATTTCTTTCAAATTATATTTTTGATAATTTTGGTTAATATGCAATTTATGTATAAAATGTTTAAATCGTTTTTCACGTATTTGTGAATACATATTGGATTTTATTAAAATATTCTTGAGGTCGAGATATCCTCTGTGAATGGAAATTTGAGATTTATTTTTTTGAATATTTTAATTTGTGTTAAGTGTTGTGTTAACTTGGAACAAAAGGATGAAGTTAATTACATTAAAAATTTAATCCTATGATGATGATTGGAAACTATATGCGAACTTTTGACCCCAACATCTATGTTTTTGTGTATTAACTCTATTAGTTATGACCAACTTGCACATTGTATGCCAAAATATAAGATGTATGTCAGCTTTTGGGCCGATTATAAAACTTTCATGTTTCATAAGCATCATGTTAGCTATCGCAATTGCCAGAATTAGGTCTCTCACTATAAAGGTTGACATTTATAAGAAGAGCTCATATACTCCATAAGGGAGCACCTAAGCCATATGTCAAACAAGAGTAGTGAATTGGGTGAAAAGGGTATGAATTTACCGATGAGCAACGAGTTCATGTCGTGATCCATTCCTCGCTTAATGATTGAGATCTTATTAAGATGGCCCCAGCTACGACTAAGTATATTGTTACTTTCAAGGACATTAGGCGACGAGTTCAGCTAGAGGAAGAGCGACAAAAGGCCACTTAAATGACAAGTGTAGAAGTGCACATGTCAACCTTTAATTCGAGGAATGGTTCTAAGAGAAAGAACTAAGGGAACTGGATCTGCAAGGCTCAGTCAAATGAGGAACCTACAAATGACCAACAAGGCAAAGAAAGAACATGCAGGGGAAGATTCTCTATTTGTAAAAACCTATTTTCACTTATGCTTTCATTAGAAACAGTCTGCTTGTAATGGACTTCAATATTTGTTCCCTAATCCAAGTTAGTGTTTTTCTATAGTCACATAATTATAATAATCTGAAATGCTTATTTTTCATGCTACAGTAGGCCATATGGGTCATAAGCCTATATACGCAAGAAAAATAACCGAAAACCATTTAAAAAGGCTATACAAGCTGAACTTCCATCATAATCGATTCATTTAAATTTTATGGTCTAACGAATGCGATAACAAGCACAAAGCTTCTATGTTTCATTGCTTTTTCAGTTGAGAAGGTCAGGTTCATTGGACCTCATATGAGTCAATGGTGATAAGTTGTCTGACTAAAAATCAATCAGACCTAAGAGGTTAAGCCCTTAAAAACCAAATCATTTCTAATATTCGTTGGCATTATTTAATGAATATTGTGATGAAAATGGAATATTTTATTACCTAACTATTCTTAAAAGTCTACAACAAAATGTTGTTATAGAGAAGGAAAATGGAATTCTCCTTGATATGGTTAGATCAATGATTGTCCAAAATTCTCCTGCTAAGAAGATCTCATTTTGTTGCAATATATGATATTGACCGTGTGCTTATAAAGTTGTATGTCTCTAGAAGAGTCTTTAGACCTCACTCATGAGTATATGACCCATGTTCACGAACCTACCTGTGGAAGCACCAAAGGAGGAAGGAAGAGCATCGTTATAGGGTATTCTAACCTTAAACGATTTTTTACTCATTGGGTTGCAAGGCAGCGGGAGTGCAACTGAAATTCAACCTAACATATATCACATTCTAAAGAATGGATTTCCAACGAAGGGCAAGGTAGCCTAAATCATATCTCTATTAGTTTTTTAAACTGAATCAGATCCCTTCATTCAAGTGGGAGGATTTCAGTTGACAATGAATAAGTTTATCATCAAAGTCCAACTTCATCATCAGGAGCAAATGAAAGTGATCTTATTCTTGTTCCAAGTGGAGTAAGATGACTTATCTCGATTTAAGTGGAATAAAATAAATCTAATTAGCAAAAATTTGAGGTTGTATGAATCTCTGTTAAGACATACTGGTTGTAGAGCATTCCTCCATGCCATTTGGGCAATGAGATGCATGAACCTTTTGTGACACTCCTACAAAATGAAAATAAGCAAAGATCACCTTTCGGACCTTTCTAAGGACACGCAAATTAAGGGAATGGAAATAAAATGGAGTTCATCAAGGTCAACAAAGCATTGGATCTAGTGCATCTTTTGAGAGGGACACAAAGTTATTTGAGAAGAAGTGGGTTCTTTAATATTAAGGGTAATGGCATAGTTGACATTAGGCTTGAGTTGTTGCAAAATGATACACCCAATAGGATAGGATCAACTACAAAGAATTTTCCCCTCCTATCATATACTTTACCTTAATTTTACTTTATCTAGCTATTATTACTAATCTGGATTTAAATTTACAACATATAGATGTACAAATACAAATCTTAAATGAAATCTAAGTGAAGTTCCATTGAAAAAAGTCATAAACATGAGGTTAATGGGCACATGAGTCAACTACGGCCTCAAAATCTCTTCAATGGGTTGGTATACGTGTTTTCACAATGTGATTATCCATAATGGTAGCAGTATGATTGATGAAGATCACCATGATTATACCAAAAGATAGAAAGACAATTTTGTAGTTAAGTCATTATATGTGGATGACTTATTGATAGCTAAAAGTGATGTAGAGTTAAGGTAAAAGGCCTTTTATCGTCTAACTTTGAGATGATTAATAAGGGTAAAGTCGTGTGTGCTCTTGAAATAAAGTTTTCGAGAGAATATTCAAAGAGGTTATTCTATTTTCTAAATAGAATGACATCAAAAGGTCCTTAAATAACCTAATATGTACAACCATGACCCTATTGGTACTTACGTTAACAAATGTGAGGTCTTACGGTAAAATTTATCTACACTCTATCAGAAAAGGACTAACGACAAGAACTTGCTATACTATGTGTAGCTAGAAGTTTAATGCATGATATAGTGCATATTAGAGTAGGTATTTTTAAATAGATATCAGCTAGACTTGAGGCCACCATAATAGTAGGCAGTTAGATCATGAGAAAATTTTAATTGTGCACTTTAGGGACATAGGCAACAATTTGCACCAAAATGGGTGCTAGTGTTGACTGTGGGAGGTCTAGATGAGAAATGGACCTCTATGTATGTCTTCCTATCTTTACTATGTTGCTAAAGAAGTAAGAATCGGCCATATGTTGCCTAGTTTTAAGATAAGATAAGTTTATGACTCTCTCCTTAAAAGTACAAGAGTCTATTTGGTTAATGAGATTCTTGGATTATTTGGCTCGTATATCAAATAGTACTATATAATAATAGTTTATTGTAATGAGTTGTAATCACATACACCTAGAACCTTTAATACTGTTATAAGACCGAATAGATTGGACATGAAGACCTATTTTTTTAATGAATGGTAGCACTAGAAGAAAGTAAATGTAAAGTATTTTCCTACAAGCGATATGGTGTAAAGCCATTGAGCTACCCCTCGTAAGGGGATGTGCTTGTTGAACACATAAGGACTTAAAGTCTTCGTAGAAGATAACTAACATGTCCTAGCATGTTATTCACCAATTATTTTCATGATGTTTACAAATGATTGTCCAATGTTATGAAATTCAAACAAGTTGTTTTGCGTACACTTATTATTAAAATATTTGAATGTGCATTCTTATTCATGAATACTTGTTATGCATTCTTAAATGTAAAAGTATGTTGGGAAGACTTATGAATTCTTGTCTTATCGCCTCCATTGATTAGAGTATTAATGGGAGATAAGACAAGATTTAAAGAAAATTATAACAAGGATAAGTTGAGAACTTATTAACTTAAAATTATGAATGTTGCCTTGATAATGACAGAAGGTCACTACAACACAAGGGTAAAAATAAGTTTTGCCTAGTCTACCTTGAAAAAGGCTTGATGTGAGTTCAAGTTAGTGAGTAGATTTAGGAACTTAGTTTGGATAATAAGGTGTCCTAATGTCATCCGTACAACATTTTGGTAAAGCACGAAAAGACATTCGCTCTACAAGAAAGAAGAGAATGTTCTAGCACATGATTCTTACCATGTGTGCAAGAGACGACCAATCGGTTAATATAAGATATATCTTAGCTTATATTTGTGTGAGACCCCATAAGGTTATGTCCTTATATTTGTACCTTCACGACTGTAATGAATGGCTTGGGATTCGGTTCAATGTTCATTATCTTAATGTGTTATTAAAGGATCATGAATGATTCGATCTAGTGGGGCATGTCTAGAAAAGCGAGTTGGATTTGGGTAGGAGTTTCGTGAGAAGAGGAAGATCTGATAATTCATATTTTATATGTAATCTCACACTTCAATTTACTTACTTTTAAGTCTTTGAAATATATTTTTATGAGTAAATAATGCATATTTACTATAATTTTCAGGTGGAAGTAAGATAAATGAATTTGGGTGAACTCGATCAATTTAACTCGATTTGGATCAAAGCACACGTGCAAGCAAAGCTCAGCCCAAAATGAAAAAAGAAGAAGAAAGCCAGCCTATGCTCTTAAAGCACTCCCAGTTTATGTTGGCTTCGTTCAGCAGCAGCCCAACCGAGAAATCAGTAAACCCAACTCCTTCTCTCTCTTTGTGGACCTACGGTTTGTGGCCCGTTTAAGTGCGGCCCACCGTTCCATCCCCCTAGCCTCTTCTCCCTCTTTTTTCTCATTACACCATTTGGGCCTTCTTCTCAGCCCTAGCTGTGGCCCAACGCGTAGCCCAGCCAGCATCCCACTCTGCTCTCTTCTCTCCCTACTCTTAGACTCCGTGTGGACCTTGCCTGAACCGCGGCCTAACTCGCAGTAATTGCTTGCCCCAACCCTCTCCTCTCTTACTCACTCTCCCTCTGCTTGGCCCTAGAAGCTCATAGCAGCCCAATTCTCTACCCAAGTACTCCATTTTCTCAAAGTGTTCCAATTCTCTATATAAGTCAAGTGACCTAGTCAAGGCTAATTAATTGAATTAATTCTAGCTAAAGACTAGCCTCTTCTTATGCTCTATAACAGCCAATTAATTAATTTTCATTAATTTTTAGGCATTAAAGGGGGTGGAATTACTATTATAAAAAGGGGTCATGGGTTGAAGCATCTATCATTCCACACACTCATACATTCATCCATTCTTTCTCAAATTCTCTCATCTTCAAAGTTTTATTTTTCTTAGATAGTGGAGAGTACTTTGTAAGACAAAATTATTTGGGTTGAGCGGTGTAGAAGAAAAAGTAAGTTTTGTTGGCTATTTTTCTCTTCTCTTCTCATCTTATTTATGAGTCAAATTTAAGAATGTGTGCTTAACTAGTTTTGTAATTGAATACAAAATTTTGAGATGTAGGAAGTGAAATATATGAATTTCAATGGTGTTTTTGCTAAGTATGGCCGGCTAAACTACTCATTTCTAGGATTAGAATGGATCCTTAATAATAATATTTTTTTTCTCATTTTTTATGGGGTTATTTTTGTCTCTTTAATTACATAAGATTGACTTTATACTTGATCATAATTTATTTATGCATCTTAATACTAATGTTTAATCATGTCAATTACATTAGTTTAATTTGCTATCTCAAATGAATATTAGACCTTTACAAGCTAATATGATGATTATGTAATTGGACTTAAAATTATAATTTTTGCAATTGAATAATTTACTCGGGAAATTAAATGAGTTATGTCTAAAAAGAATTATTCATGCTAACCTTCTAGATAAATAATCTCATTTGATAATAACATAATGCTTTTAGCTTAGGTTGAACAAGAGACAAATTGAATCCCCATTTGAATTAGTCAATTAATATTTGCATCAATGGTTAAATTCAAAGTCCTAGATCATTCTCTAATATGATTTCTCTCTACCTGCTACATTGGCTTTTGTTTTGTTCCCTTAATCCACATCGATAATTGAACTTTCCAATTTATCTATTCTTTATAATCGGAAAAGTTAAATTGAAAATCATTATTGTTCCTCATGGGATCAACACGCCTATACTCACCAGTCTACAATTAATGTTCTGCCCTTGTAAGTAAAAAGGATTTTAAAACTAAACATAAAATTCCTATCAAGGTCATTCACAGAATCTCATTTATTTCTATTCACTAGTGCACCAATTATATGACATATGGGTCATAATTTTGAATAGGGAATATGATGATTTGTTGAGATCAAGTGAGACATCTTAACAATGTTGAAATGGTTTAGGGTACTTGCATACTTCTAGCTACTTATCCAGTTCTCAATGAGAGGCTACATATTCCCAATAGACGTGTAGCATAAAACTCTTATAAGTATATTGGTCGCATGACCCATTTGCTCAGTATGAAGCATGCGCAGAAATAACAAAGAAATTAAGTTTTCTTTAATAAAAATAAGCACTCCCTTATTTGTGAGTAGGAGATGTTGCACATAGGTTATTAATCCACCTATAAGGGGTAGAGGTGACAATGGGGTGGGTATGGGGCAAGTTTAGCTGTGTCCGTACCCATACTCATTTTTAAAATTAATACCCATACTCATACCCATATCCACTGGATATTACAGAACTATACCCATACCTATACCTGCTAGGTATAGCGGGTATTTGAGTTTTATTCGGGTACATATAGACGAAAATAAATTAAACCTATTTTATACTTATATTCAACAACAAATAGCCAATATGTCACATGAACGTTGAGCTTCCAACAAAATATCATATCCACAAAACACAACTAAAAGTTGCCAAATTCAAGCAACTAATTAACACTCGATAGTTATATTTTCCAACAAAATGTCCCAACGGAGTATTAAATATAATATAACTCAAAGCAACTAATAAAATATCTAAGTCCAACCAACGTAGAACTTTGAATAAATGGGTACAGGTCTTATATGGGGAGGAAATGGGACGGGTATTGATAAAATAGGTATGAGGCAGCTATGGAGCGAGTGGGAGCTATACCTATGCTCATAACCATACCTACATCTGTTTTGGCAATGCCCACCCCATACCCCTTTTTTTCTTATTTTTAATACCCATACCTATACCCATACCCATTGGGGTGGATTTTACGGATTTTACGCAGCTATAGGTTTTTTTGCACCCTAATAAGGGGTGCTGCCTTGAGTCACATAAAGCATTGAAATACTATAAGGCCACTTCAATAATTTCCACCTAAAAGCCCTAAGAGTTTTGACTTGCCACTTTATTAAAAATAAGGGCACAGTCTAAGAAGGGGGGGTATGAAGTGAGTTTTAGGAGTTTCACTACAAACTGGGAGATTGTGGGGGTTCTCCCTTAGTGAGATCCTTCCTTGATTAATGATTTGAGGTCAAGTATGATAGTCTTCTGCAGCAGGACTAAAGTAATTTTATATGCTTAATCCATGTTATTATTTGCTTTAAAAACATTTATCAAAAAGTAAGCTACTTCTCCCAACTTTCGTACTTTCTTTTCAATTGTACGTATCTCGTACTAACAACTATCACTTTATAATTATGATAGTTTTTATAATCATTGCTCATTAACCATTACACATATGGAAGTAAATATTAGTAGCCATTGGTTATTAACCAGTATAGGAAAAAATACAATTATAATAAACTTATTTTAAGTTAAATACAAACTGTGGCATTTGTCAATGATTTGAAGCAAAGAATCAAATCATTAAATTATGCGAGAAATATGGTAACACTAATTAATGCATTCTTAAAATACATATACATATATGTATACATGCATATATGTATGTTCGCGTGTGTGCCTCTCTTTCTGTGTGGTATATAAAGAGAGAGAGAGAGAGACGTGTATGTATGTATGTATGTGTGTGAGTGTATATACATACATACATACATACATATGCACAAATGTGTGTGTGTGTGTATATATATATATATATACATACATATATGTGTGTGTGTACACACACACACACACACACACACACATACACACACACTCACACACATATACATATATATACAACTACAACAACTACAACAACTCCCAGTGTGGGTCCCGCTTACGCGGGGTCTGGGGAGATCCAGCTGTAGGCAACCTTACCCCTACCGGTATTTCTACCCATAGAGAGGTTGATTCCTAAGGACCCACAAAACAATTTTTGGAAAAAATGGTTTACAGAGGAAACGATTGCGTACCAAGTTACCAACTGGGGAGAAGGGCAAGTAGAGCAGGTAAACAAGAAGTGGGGACATACCTCACCAAACCCGGGGCGTCAGAAGCCAGCACAGCCTAGCCAAGCACGACCCGCAGACAAACACACAAAAACTCGCCCCACCCCATCGAAGCTACAACCACCTACGGAGCCGGTCCCTTATAATCAGAGACTCTAATCCTATTCCGCCACAGACTTCTATCCTGAGCCATGTCCTCCGTCAGACCAACAACTCTCAGGTCCTCTCTAACCACCTCCTCTAGGCTCTTCTTCGGTCTACCCCTCCCTTTCTTTCCACTGGGGGGCGGACGATCATCTCGCACCTCCGCACTGGGGCGGCCACACTTCTCCGGTTAATGTGGCCGAACCATCTAAACCTCGATTCCCTCATCTTCTCTTCTATGGGGGCAACTTCGGCTAAACTCCTGATAATGACATTCCTAATACCGTCCATTCTCGTAAAACCACACATCCACTTGACCATTCTCATCTCCTTTACCATCAACCTTTGGACTTGCATCTTTTTTAGAGGCCAACACTCCGATCCATAAAGAACAGCCGGTCTAACTACCCTCCGATAGACTTTGCTTTCAGTCTTAGCGGCACTCTCTTGCCGCACAACACTCCGGACACAGACTTCCACTTTTGCCAACCCACTCTTATCCGCTGGCTAATATCCTTCTCGATATCTCCGTTCTGCTGAATGATCGAGCCCAGATACTTAAATTTTACGACCTTTGGGATCACCCTCCCATCTAGTGTGATGTGTCGCCCCTCGTCTGTCGTTCCACTGAAACGGCAATGGAGGTATCCCGTTTTTGATCTACTTAACCGGACATATATATACATATATTTATATATATATATATATATATATATTAGATTTACTCACACAAGGACACAAGAGGGGAGGTGAATTATGTCAATAAGTTTTTTTTAGTTTTCTCAAAACACTCGTCAGAACTATTTGGAACGCGTATTTGCAGTAAGGCAGAAACAACTATAATTGCGTAAACAGTAAAGGAGACACAATATTTTTACGTGGAAAACCACCTCTAGCCCAACTGAGGTGTTAAAACCATGATCTACCACTATAGGATTTCGGTAACACTTTCACTAAACGGGTTGAATTTGTTATACACGTAACACACGTAACTAGTCTACCCCGAGACCCTAGTTACACGGACACCACGTCCAACGTCTCCTCAGAGACCACGTCCAATGACTTGGACAACATGGACAACACGTCCAACGTCTCCTAAGAGACCACGTACAATGCCTCCTAAGACTTGGACAATTTCTTGATTCAATGATGGAAAAAGAAATAGCAAGATACCTTACTTGAATGCTTTTAGACAAGCTGAATGTCAGGTACAATACAAACCCTATTATGCCAATATTGAAGACTCGGTTTAGCACTCTCTTTGAAGGTTTTCTCTCAGAAAATTTAGACTCATAAAGACAATTTTAAATCGTTGAAAACCTTGAATGAAAAGAGGTAAGAGATTATATACTCATATAATACTTGTGCCACAAGTATATGGGAGGTTTTGGATTTTTGTAACAACTCCCAAAAATACTCAGCATCCTAATAGGAATTAATTTCTCAACAATATCCTTTTAGGAAATCATATCTTAAAAGATAAGATAGAATCATTTGAAAATATCTGTTTAGGAAAATCAAATTTATTTAGGAAAGAACTCTTTCCTAGGCAAAGCGTTATCAGAAAAGCAATCCTAAATATTATAGGAATTTCATCATTTAGAAAAACTCTTTGAAAATCTTAAAGCACGAGTTGTATATGTTGCCCTTAGAACGCCGCAGTCTTGATCGCTCACCCTGTTCTGAGCAGTGTTCTGAGTGGCGTAATAAATTCCTTCAAGGTGAGTATCAAGTCAAGTTTTTCTAATTGGCATATTAACAAGAATCTAGACGAATACCATCCATGATTAAACTAAGACTCTAAGACTCCTGTACTTTGTTGATGTTGTGCACATAGTCCACTTTTGATGTTCCAAGCTCCTTCGAAATGTTCTCCAAGGTTCCACGCTTCTTCGAACTATTCTCCAGGGTGTTTGCAACCTGTCTCAACACACAATTCTAGCACAGTACTCGAGTATAGCATGATAGCATATTGACTGGTACATTTGGGTTGTTATCATCAAAACCTTACACAAGATTGTTTCAACAAATTTTCCCTTTTTGATGATGACAAACCAAGTGACCATCAAAGTGTGACAAACTAAAGGGCAAAAACATTGGTGCCAAAATAGCAATTTAAGGAGTCCAATGCACACATGAGAGAAAGTAAGAGTAAGAATCAGCTTAAAACAGGCAGACCAATCAAAGCATGGTCATACTTATGTTCCCCCTTTTGACATCATCGAAAAAGTCAAGGGAACCATCTGCATAAATTCAGTAGGGATGCACCCACCACCACAAGTAATGAGGGAAAATAACAGTGATACAAGTCAAGTATATGATACATAATAATATTGGCCATCCCAGTCACGCATAAACAAATAACATAGGCACAAGCAAAGGAATAGCATACATGCATAAACCGTCTAAGAACAACATATACCATTAGTAGTCACATACATAACCAAGTGTTTGAAAAATAGTGTTAGAAACAAGGAAATGAATAGGTTCAGGTAAAGAAAGGTGGAGGAGGGAATTTGGCAGTGAGGGCAAGAAGGGCACTCAGTAAATCCTCATGACATTTGGCATTAAGAGTCTTTTCCTCTGTAAGCACCTGCTTTACTTCAGCTATTTCCCCTTCAATGTAATCTGGTCCTGCTGATGAACCTCTATTTTGTACTATTTTTAGCCCCTATTTGACCTATTGCCTCCCCCGTTTTCACGTTTAATTGTGTTAAGAAAGGGTCAAATCGGCCTCCTT
>NCQV01000489.1:4754-17102 GCA_002740545.1 Lophocereus schottii | reverse complement strand
CTACCATACCCCTTTCCTGCACTCTCCTTCCTATTCTGGAGATTTGCCATGACTAGCCCATGCACTGAGGCCACATCCATTTTCCCCGTGTCTTGTCTGTGCTACATCTAGCATGCCCATGCCTCCCTTGTTTCCGTTCTTTACCCTCGTTTCACCTTTAAACTACTACCAACCATGGCGAATAAGGGAGATGCTTCTCACTCTAACGGCATTCCTCTGAGCAAGCCTGTGAGATGAGGAGAGAAAGAGCCATTGTTGAACTTTAAGATCAAGTAAGGAAGCGTACTAAAGAGCTTGAATAAGTGAGAAGATTAGCACAATAAAATCCTCACCATTGATTCTATGATGTTAATCCCATCAAGATCGCATACTCTTTCTCTCATAAAGACCTTGATGATGAGGAGGGAAAGCCAGGAAGGCATCCAAGGGATGACCTAAGGGACCTCAAAGTTGAGGCTCTAGAATTTGATGGCAATATTAACTTGGAGAACTATCTTGATTGGGTGTAAGCTATTGAAAGGATCTTTGAACTTAAAGAGTATAATTATGAAAAGTCCTTCAAGTTGACCATTCTTAAATTGAAAGGGTATGCTTCACTATGGTATGAGCAGTTGAGGAAGAGTAATGCTAGAGAAGCCAAATCCAAAATCAAAACTTGGTCCAAGCTTAAAAAGCATATAGATAAGAGATTCCTACCCTCCCCTGCAAGCAAGAACTCTACCTTAAGATTGCCTCTCTCAACCAAGAGAATCTTAACGTAGAAGAATACATTAGAGAGTTTGAACAACTCCAAATAAGGGTTGGCTTAGATTAAGAGCCTAAATTTAAGATTGTTAGGTTCATTAAGGAGTTATCTCATAACATTGCCAGCAAGGTGGATTTTTAACCTTACCTATCATTAAATGATGTGTGCCACCTAACTATTAAAGTTGAGAAGAAACTTAAGGCTTGAAAACCCTTTCATACCACCTACTTTATTCACCCTCAATGTATCCACATGGGTTACTCCTCCCATAAGGTTGGCACTATGCTCACACCCACTAAAGCCCTTGATAAGGTAAATGGATTGCTAGTGGACCACCAAAGAGGTTGAATGGTAAGAAGTGCTTCAAATGTCATGGTTATAGACACTTCCAAATGAATTGTCCTAATTGCATAACTTACCATTAGAGAAGAGGAAGAAATCTAAGATATTAAGGAAGCAGCTGGTGAGGAGGAATTCAAAAATTAGGGTCAAACTTTGGTCACTCTGGATGTGGGTGAACTCTTGGTAATTCATAGGGCACTCCATGTCTAAGAGGCTACTTGTGACCCAAGCCCAAAAAGTAGATCTCTCATAGCTGATGCACTATTCGAGGTAAGGTTTATGAATTCATTATCGATGGATGGAGTTGCACCAATGTAGCTTCCACAACACTCATTGATAAGCTTCAATTGCCCACCAAGGTGCACCCTATCCTTTGCACTCTCCAATGGGTCAAACAAGGCAGTGAGATAACCATTTCTAAATAAATTCTCATTGCATTTTCAATTGTTTCAATTATGATGGCATACTATGTGATGTCTTTCCAATGTATGCATGTTACTTGTTACTTGGTAGGCCTTTAATGTTTTCCCTATGAACCTATAAAAACAAGTCTGCTCTCTAGTGCAAGCCATAAATCGAAAGAGACACCAAAAGGGATAATAGGTTCACTTTTTAGAGAGGTTTTCAAAATTCCCATGAAGTAATTCCTAAATTAGGGACCATCTAAACTCATATGTATGAAGTAAGGATCTAGGTTCGGGGGCAGGGGGATGATATTGTGATGGAACATATCACGATATTGTTCGTCATCATTGACAGTCTCTACTAATAAAAAAAGGAAATTAGAATTAATTCATAGTTAAACATAAAACATACAACATGTTACAATCTAGCAAATTAGATAATAAACTTTAAAGAAACAATGCTAATCTAGGGAAACACAAAGAAACAATCCAAACAATTACAACAATCATGAGGTAGACTAATTAAAAATTTCATCTTTGCTTAAAACATGAAACTAAATAAGATTAGTAAAAGGAGAAAAGGAAAAGAACAGAAATGACAATTAGGTTTGTACCCTCAGCTTAACCCACCTGATGTACCTAAAAACCCAGCAAGATTTTGTAAGGTCATGCTTTCTTTTTGTAAGCCAATTTTTCACTTTTAGTGTCTCTCCTTAATACGTTCTTTCTCAAGTTCTTGGTGTGTTTAACCCAACGGGGTGACTCCCTTTTTATAATGCCTAGAGGATAAAATGAGTTGATTAAAAAAAAAGCAAAAAGAAGACAAATTATGTCTTACTGAAAATTAACCTAATCAATGAAATGAAGAAACAATTTCATCAAATGGGATACATTTTCGAAACAAGACGCAAAGCTAGGAACCTAGTTAGGTTCCCGCTAATCAGCAGGGAACTAAGCCTGTTCATAGCCAGCTCGGGTCAGAATCTTGTCGAGTTTTGAAATGATTCCATGGTATAAGCCAGTTTGAACATTTGCATTTACATTTTAATCAAAGGCTCTTCCTACTGGGGCCTATGCTATACGCAAACATGGCTCCATACCTAGTAACTATACCTTATTATCGAGTGAAATTTCTAAAATGGAAAGGTCGGGCCCTAATTGAATTTGTGGATTGAATTGAGGGCCTTAAAATGCGGGAAAGGTTAGGCCCTATTTGAATTCATTAAAATGAATTGGGCCCTATACAACATGTCTCTCGAGCACCTTATCCAATTCCTGCACTCATTATACTTTTGGGTGTCACTTGGTGCAGGAATTACAGGCCTACTTCAACTCATGAACATAAAGCCCCTTAGGAATTTCACTCATGAGGAATAGACTTGTTGTCGAAGGGCAGAAAGGAACATTACGTGCATAAGTGCTACTCACCCGAGGATCACTCACTCACTTAACTCCTTCTCTCTCTTTCCTCTGGCAAAAAGAGACTTCCGTTAGATGACTATACAAGAAATTATTAGACAAAATAAAACGCATTTCTAGACCAAATATTATCCATTTTTTTAATCCAAATTTTGTACCACAACAAATTCAACGAATCCTTGAATAAGGTAAAAGAAAACATATGCATTGAGCAGAAGACATATCGTTTTTTTATTGATTTTTACCTTGCAATTGAATTATAATTTTTCAATACACTCTTGTCAATATAAAAAATACAATTAATAAAAGTACAATGTACAAATAAACGAAATTCAATTCAAATAAAATTGAAATAAAAATATTGAATTGCAATATTTATTATATATGTATATAATTAGAATATAAAATATATAATATAAACAAATTTCATTTTCATTATTTAATAATAATTAGTAATAAATAGAAATAAGATAGAAATTATGAAATTGAAATATAAGGAGAAAAATTGCAGCTAAGTATTAAAAAAAAAAAAACCTTGTGTTGGATTAGTCTACCTGAACTCACTTTATGCTCATCCTTCCCTTTGGGGGTATAGCTGGAATAATTCTCTAAACAAGCTTAGAGATCTCATTCAATAATAGGGTATTGGGGTGGTGGATAGAGTGGCAGACAACCCTTGTTCCCTCATTAATCAGACACGAAGGTTGTTAATGCTTTATAACTTTGATTTCCACAGGATAACCCATAACGCTTTATAACTTCTATTTACACAGAAGAAGTTATATTTACATAGAGACCTCTAGAACTTGCTTTGCATTGGAGATAAAGGAGCATCAAGAGATTATTACATAAGGACTGAAGTCAAGGAACAAATCTTATTATAAGGATTCCCATTAAATGAAGTAGTTATGTTACTCTTGACTTTACAAATTCGGAATTGCATATGTGACCATTGAAACACTCAACTGCAAACACAAAGGTTCATGATAGAGTACTTCCAAGGTGATCAGGAGGGGACCTTTCCTCTGTCCTTTCAAGTTCGATTGTCCCACTTAAGAGTCTTACAGGGCTCTTAGGCAAGGTACATTGCTTAAGATCTTGAAGCGAGTCAATAAGTTGACTAACAAGATGGCAAGGATGGATTTTGTTCTACCCTTAGGTTTACGAGAGCTTATGGGCTTGGGGTGAGGGGAGCACCTATTCCTAAGAAGAGGATGATAATCCGCTAATTCATAGTTCAGGGGTAATGCTGTGGTGGACCCCATGATAAAATGCACCAGGAAACGGGGAATCCTTATAGATAGAAAGGTAGGAACTTACAAACATCAACCATAGAGTAGACCCAGATTGGGGTAGTTAGCTAGGATGTGAGGCCTCCCATGCCTCAAACAGATTAGGGAATAGGTTTTATCATTAGGCATTTCACAAAAATTGAGAGGCCTTTTTTAAGTGTCTGCAGTTAGCCCTACTTTAGCCGAGCCTAAGCAAAGAGAATGTCAAAGTAAAAGACTCTATCAATACTTACCTATTTGAAAGTGATGATTCCTAGACTTGATCGCTAGAAGATTTGAAGCTTGTTGCCCATCCACTTTTGCCATGATGGACGCTACTAACGTGATGCCTGAACTTGGTCGGTAAAGGACCTGAAGCTCGACTCACGCCCACTTTTCACATGATGGAGGTTGATGGTGAAATATCCCACTACACCGGGTGCCAACAATGTTTCACTGTGCTAGGAGCTAACCTATTATCAAAATATCCCGTTGATTCAGAGAAGAAAACTTAGTGGTTTTGGTGCCTGAAAATCTATGGTTAGATCCTTAAAAATTTCTTGGTGCTTGAGCTTGGAGACCTGACCAAATTCTTAGAAACTTAGTGGTGTGCGAGCCTGAAGGCCCATAGCAAAATCACTACGATTTTGGTGGCATAAGAGCCTAAAGACATGTATCTAGATCCCTATGAACTTGGTGGCATGTGAGCCTGAAGACTTGTGGCCAAATTCTTATGAACTTGATGGCATGAAAGCCTGAAATCCTACACTAGATCCTTATGAAGTTCGTGGCATGAAAGCATAAAGACCTGTAGCTAGAGTTTTGCGAACTTGGTGGCATAAGAGCCTAAAGATTTATAGCCAAACTCTTGCAAACTTGATGGCATGACAGTATAAAGACTTGTGACCAGATCTATGTAAACTCGATGACATGAGAGCTGGAAGTTATTTCGATATCATTTCAGTACGAATGAAGGTGAATTACCCAATTAATATAAGGGTAATAATACTTGTGTAAACTCTACTTTAAGGATGAAGCCCCTACTTTGACTGAGCCTGATTAAGACAAGGGTCAAAATATAGGATATAGGCTGAAGAAAATGGTTAATAACTTATTGTCTGGTGAGGAAAAGACAATGGCTTGGTGGGTTGAAGGTTTAGGCAATGCTAGAAGGAATAGGGTCAAGAAGCTAGATTTAGGATCTTAGGTTTAGAAGAAATCAGGCCTTACCCTCAACTTTGTCATAATTTAGACATAGATAGTTGACCCATAGGTCTAAATTAGGTCCAAGTTGATCTAAGATAAATCAAGGACCTATATTGGGTCTATGCATAACTTTAATTTGGTATGCATAGGATGGGATAGTTTAGGAATATTGATGAATCTAGGTGGATTTATGCATGGATCATATACCTGTATGATGCATGGACTGCAGACTGGGGCTCTACAGGTCAAATAGGCCGCATTATGGACTCTGAGCCTAGATGGACTCATGGACTATGCATGATGAAGCCAAATGATGCATGGCCCTTCGGGCCCATGTAGTCTGCAATTGATGTGCTAAGCCCTAACAATGATCTTTAGACTTTCTTAATCATGTTATGGGACTTGCAAGCTCATAACTTAAAGTGATGTGGACCTAGGCTAATGATGTCAGCCCTCATATTATGATGCATGCAAAAGTCTATAAACCACAGAATTTCTATTGGTCTTTTCCTGATACAAGACCAAAACACTTGGACTTTAACTAATCTAAGAAGTCTAAAACTTAACCGTACCCTTAACTAGGCTAAACTAACATTTTCCTAGCCTGGGCCTCTAGACTTAATGATGATGTCATGAACTATAAAGCATTAATACATGGGTCTTTTGGTATGGGTGAGTTGTAAAAAGACTAATAGAGTTTTAAACATTCACAGTATCATGAATGCACATGAATTCCGACTAGCTCAAGAGTTCTAAGTTATAAGGGGTTTAAGTAAGGTCTAGAATAGCCCTCTAGTGATCTGAATGCTTCATCATCCATTGGGTGCATAGCAAGACTAGAATACTCAGTTGCTTTCTAACATATCATGTGGATTAAGAAAAATATGCCATGATGGGTGAAATAGTTGTCTGCTCAGTTAGAAGCTTTAATGGACCCATTAAGTGACTAACTATTTTTTTCAAATAGGTAACCACGGGGTTTAAGTTAAAGGCATTATTAGTCCTAAAAGGGCAGCACCTATGATATAAGAATGTCTACATGTGTAATTAAAACAATTTTCCGTGTTGATTTTCAATCATGTCCTTAAAAAAAAGTGCAATGGAATTGCCATTATAAATAAGGACCAAGTTCCGAAATATGGGTGCAATCCCCCATGAATAGCTAGACTCACTTGCTTGGACTCAAGAACCCAACCTAGTTCCAAATAGTGCTGACTGCATAGCATGGAAGGCTGGACAGCAAACTTGATCCTATGCTAGGACAAGGTCTAGCTTTCTGGCCCGAACAATGGTACTATTTGGGTCACAGGGGCATAATCTACATTCTAAGCTAACACCCTTATTTTTCCCGGTTCAAAGAGGTTAAGCGGAAAATAATAAAACTAAGAAATTCATTCAATAGAGTCACCAGGAAGTTTTTAGGAAAAATTGTGATTAATGTCATATTTGCATGTGATTTTATGAGTATTTAAGAGTCATTTTATGGTATTAGTATGCTTAATTGTATGATTTATGCCCTTCCACTATTATGTTTGGTTTTGATTGTTTTAAGAGTATTTGTAGATTTTGACTTTGTGAGCCAAGTTATGTGAGTAGAATAATGATTTTGAGGCCTTATAGAAAAAAGAAGGCAACAAAAGAGGCCCAAAGCACCCAACATAGGCGTATCTTGGCCAGTATCGCAGTCCAGGAGGATCCAAGAAGAAGCAGTGAGGCAAACAAGAGAGCATGCTCGACCAATGGTTATCATTATAGCCAGGCTATGGTGTGGACCATGGTCCATGATATGCCCCACGGTCTGACCGTGGTGGCCCCCTTCCCCCGAGCCTGCTATTTTTCTTTGCGATTATTTGACTTTCAAGCATTTTGATGTTTGGTTAATTCACTTTCTACGATAAAAACTTGTTTTCAGCCATCATTCATCATTCCAGTCCATCCCATTCCACCATAATTCACCTTCCAAATTAGGAGTTAGATTAGATTAGAGGGAGGAAGAGGGAACTGAAATGGAGATCTTGCAAGTATTCCAAGCCGGGTTTGCAATCGATGGATTCAAGCGTGTTCTTTGGCTGAGCATTTCTTTTGTCTTCTCTTCTCTTCTCTTTTCTCGTTTTAGGATTTATGTTTTGTAATTTGCATTAGCTTTTGTTGTTTTGATCTTGGATTTATGCAAATACTTGTTAAATTTCCCAATCTTGTGTTAATTTCCTTAGTATTTTGGAATTTATTGACTTATTTTATTAAATACTAGATATTTATTGTCCTGCAAGAAATCTGATCACTTTCTTGCATTTTTTGGTTATTCATTGAAGAATTAAAAGGTGAGATTCAATACTGGAACCCTAAGATTTGACTTGAATATGTGGAGTCTTGAGAAAGTCACATCAATTGAGAAACCACAAATTTGACAATCGAATTCTTAATGAACCTAAACAAATCAAGAGCCCTTGAACAATGGTAATTGGCTAGATTTAGGTATTTTGCTCCACCTTGAAAGAGGGCTATGATACTTCGATTCTTAGTTTTAAAACAACCATTGAGGAAAAAGTGTTTGATTTATGCTTAAATTTAGAGATTACTTGTTTTGTATAATTCCTTGATTATTATTCACTAGATTCGATAGTAGATTAATTTAATTTCAATCTCAAATTTTAATATGCTTAGCCAATCTTGAGAGAATAAAGTCTAGTTAATTGACCTAGTCTTTATGGGAGACGACTTTAATTTGCTACAACGGCATCGTGGGCTTGTGGCCCTATCAAAATTTTGACGCCTTCGCCAGAGACTAATGATGAATATTGGGTTTTTCTCAATAGGCGTGACTAAGCATTTTGTTTTTCTTTGGGGAAAAAAACCCAAGAAAATTAAAAAATTTAAAAAATAAATAATCTTGAAAAATAAAATGATGGCCATTTTCTATTTTTTTCAATTCGAGTATGAATTATTTTGGAGGTATTTTAAATGATTAAATGTCTTTCTTACTTAAAGTGGTTATTGTATTGGTAATTGGAAGATTTTGGATGTTGTTGATGAGTGTGTGAATAGTAAAACTCGTAATTTTTTAGAGTATTAAGGTTTTCTTGCTAAAAGTGTTAATGAGGCATCGTATTTGAGTTTGAGAGGCCTGGTCTTGTTTCTAGATATTCATTCCCCAATCCTTGTGCATTGTATGCTAGATTAAGCCCCTTTTTCTTTTTACTTGTGTAATTCTTCTAGCCATAGTATAAATTTGTCTCCTTATTATACATGCTATGCTCAGCCTGACTTTGTATCACCCATGGATAATACTAATGTTGTCATGATCTTACTTGATTTATCCTTTCCTCTGGCTCAGTTCACGAGGTTCGAGGTGGGTGAGCTTTTTAGGGTTGTTGCTAGGCGGTGTTGTTGATGCATGTTTAGAGTTAAAGATACTTTTAATAAGGTGCGTGATGTAGCTAGGACTCCTTTGGAAGGATCATGTGATGAGTTCATGCATGAATCTCCTAGCCTTAGTTTTGATGATAGTGTTCTACCCAATCCCCTTGTTCATTCACGTGCATTCCTATTTATTCACTACCCTCTCAGTCCCTCGAGTATTGTTTTGATGAGCCCATTGATAATCCTATTATTTGTGATACTCATGTTGATTTAGGCTATGAGGACAACATGTTTAATGTGCTTGGTGGGAATGTTGATAATTTTGTGTTCCTAGGTTACTTTAGTGGATATAATGCCTCCCTTGCCCCATATTGTATGTACCTAGTGGATGCACTTAGAAAAATCATGCAGAATACTTTCTTTGATTTTTCTTTTGATTTTTCTATGCCATTTTGTTTGTTGAATAGAGAGCTAGCCTTCCTTATTGCGATTATCTTGCTGCTCTCTCACTTCCATGCTTGTGAATCCCATGTTTTGGTGTTCGACGAGCTTCTACGTGCATTGACGGCATCTATTGTGATGAACTAAGTCTTGAAGTTGTGATGGAGTCCTTGATGCTCTATTTGCCCCATTTACGAGCAGGCTTTAGGTTGGGTGCATCCAACAATTAACTGGTGAAATGTTTGTCTTCTATTCCCCCCTTCCCTTCTCCTCGTTTATTTATTTTGAATAATGCTTTATCTGAGCATGGGGGATGGATAGTTTCATGTTTTCCATTTTGGTTTTTTTTTAAAAAGTTTTCATACTTCTTAAAGCATGTAGGTTGGGGTTTCTTTTTTGGGGGGGGGCCCTAGTATGTTGTATTTAGTTGCCTTTTAGGTTTGCATATAGGATTGCATGTAGTGATCGTAAGTATTGGTTTGAGATACCCACTAATGATGATTCTTTAGGCAAAACAACTTTCATAAGCTTGAGTAAGTTTTGATGTGTAATCCCTTTTGGTGCTAAAAGTTGTGAGGGTTTTGTAAATATTTTTGTTTTGACCCTTGTCTTGATTGAGAACTTTGTTATTCGTTGTAGTCCTTGGCAATAATGTTGATACATGAGCTTCATTTTATGAGCTAGATGAGACTATGGTATATATCTCATGAGACTTTGTGCCCTATTTGGACTAGTTCATCATATTTATCTCACGTTCTTGCATATGTGTAGCTCTTCCAGGTTGCATCTTTAGAACTTGCATAGATTCTTTTTCATAACTGCATTAGCATGATGATATGATAGAGGTAGTCTTTCTAGTTGTTTTATCCAAATAGCCATACACATATTCTTACATTTATGTCAAGTCAATGAAGCAACACTTTATCTATGTAGCAGGTGGTATTGGGGATAATTGAGTCTAACGTGGCTTTGGTATGTTAGTTTGTTGAGGGGTTGATGACATTGCGCATTTGGTTTCGTTCCTTTCTTGTTCGCGTTGTATATATAGGAATTAGGTTGTCGGCTGCTGACAATTCGTTACCCTATACCTTTCACTAACTGCAATTCATTTCATTTTGTAAAAAAGGAAAAAAAAAGTCATGTTTTAAAAAAAAAGAGAAAAGAAAGGGAAAAAATTAAGAAAAAAGTGAATAAGTGATTGGCATTGGATACGTAAACAACTTGAGCTCATATCCTTGTAACTCACTTCCTATTTGATTCGTGGGGATAGTTGTTGTATTGTTGGGGTTTGGAACGTTGATGAACTTCATGTTTAATTGGTGTTTTGATTGGTTGCTGCCTAGTCACTTCGCTAAATAGCTCCACGTTGCCCAAATTTGTTAATCGACTACTTTCCCTTAACCCTTTTAGCCCATGTTACAACCCAAGTAAAGTTCTCTTGATTATTATATGCACATTGTACTTTTAGTGGTGGAGAATTTGAGAGTCTTAGCAAGCATATGGTAATTTGCATCTTTGGAATGAGTCTTAATTAAATCCATGCTATATTTCAAGCACATGAGTGGAAGTGATCTACGTTTCCCTAAAAGTGAGGTTCTACTAGTCTGTTTGGCCCTACAATTCCTTGTGCTTGCATGATGCTTTTTATGGTTCTTTAGGAGAAGGGATCAAGTTGATATCTTGCTGGTGGTCGTATATTTCTTTTATTTTTTTAAAAAATATTCCACCTTCTCCTGATTTTGACATATACTGCGCACTATTTGGAGTTGTCATTGATTGATATTCTTATTTGTGATGTGTCATGAGTTGCCTAGCCTGAGGAGGTTGTTGTGCTATAAATCCTTGGTGCATCTTCTCTTATTGGTTTTATCTAGTGTTTGCATGAGGACAAGCAAAGGTTTCAGCATAGGTGAGTGATGAATGTCATATTTGCATAGGATTTGATGAGTGTTTGGGAGTCATTTTATGGCATTGGAGTCCTCAATCATACGATTTATGCCTTTATTTCTACTATTACGCTTGGTTTCACCTATTTGAGAGCGTTTGTAGATTTACACTTTGTGAGTCAAGTTACGTGAGTAAAATGATGATTTTGAGGCCTTTTAGATCAAGAAGGTAGTAAAAGAGGCCCAAGACATCCAACAGGGATGTACTATGGCCAATATCATGGTCCAGAAGGATCCAAGAAGAAGCAGCAGGGCAGATAAGAGAGTACAACCCGACCAGTCATCAACATGACTAGGCCGTGGTGGGACCACAGTGAATGGCGTACCCCACGGTTTGACTATGGTGGCCCCTTCCCCTGAGCCTATTAGTTTTCTTCACGGCTATTCAACTTTCAAGCGTTTTGATGTTTGACTAATGTGTTTTCTGTGGTAAAAACCTGTTTTCAGCCATCATTTATCATTCCATTCGATCCCGTTCTACCATAATTCACCATCTAGATTAGGATTTGGATTAGATTAAAGGGATAGAGAGCGAATTGAAGTGGAGATCTTGTAAGGATTCTAAGCCAGGTTTGCAATCAACAGATTCAAGCGCATTCATTGGCAGAGCACTTTCCATCTCTTCTCTTCTATTCTCTTTTCTCATTATAGGGCCTATCTTTTGTAATTTGGATTAACTTTTGTTGTTTTGATCTTGGATTTATGCAAATACTTGTTAGTTTCCCCAATCCTGTGTTGATCTCCTTGGTATTTTGGAATCTATTTACTTGTTTTATTGAATTCTAAATGTTTTTTATTTTACGAGAAATCTTATCACCTTCTTTTGTGTTTTAGGTATTGAATGAAGAACTGAAAGGTGATATTCGATATTGGAACCTTGGGATTAACTTGGTTGTATGGAGTCTTGAGAAAGTCACACCAATTAAGATACCGCAAATTTGCTAATTGAATGCTTAATGAACTTAGACAAATGAAGAGCCCTTGAGAAGAGGTAATTGGTTAGATTTAGATATTTCACACAACCTTGAAAGAGGTTATCATATTTCAATTGTCAATTTTAAAGCAACCTATTGGTGAAGAAGTGCTTGATTGATATATGAATTGAGAGATTAATTGTTTTGTGCAATTCCTTTATTACTATTTACTAGAGTAATAGTAGATTAATTTAATTTCCATGTCAAATTTTTATGCACTTAGCCTATCTTCAGGGAATA
>NCQV01000477.1:14189-35130 GCA_002740545.1 Lophocereus schottii | reverse complement strand
TACATACCCCAGTGTCTCACCTTGGGAAGCACTAGTTCTATTTGTGAAAAGGAAAGATGGTAGTTACTTATAGACCATAGAAAGCAAAATAACATCGCTGTTAATAATAAATGCGTATTGACTCATATTGGTGATTTATTTGACCAACTTGGAGGAGTTGGAATTTTTTCTAAGATTGATTGCGGTCCATTATCGTCAGTGGAGGATGAAACCCTCTGATATTCCCATTGCAACCTTTAGAACTTAGTATGGTTGCAGAATGACTTTTGGGTTAAGTAATGCACCAATTGTGTTTATGAACTTAATTAATGGAGTTTTCAAACCGTATTTGGATAAGCTTTTGGTGGTATTTATTAATGTAATATTGATATACTCTCTACATGGAGAAGTTCATAAAGATCATTTAAAAATTGTATTGCAAGCATTGAGGGAGTATAAATTATATGCTAAGTTTTCTAAATGTGAGTTTTGATTGAATGAAGCATCATTTTTGGGTCATATCATTACTAAAGAAGGAATTAAGGTTGACCCTCATAAATCTAGGCAGTGACATACCAATGTTACTGGAGTTTATAGCTTCTTAGGAACAACGGGATATTAAGAAAATTTACAAAAGACTTCTCAAAAATAGCATTGCTAGAGCTTAAGCATGGACTTATGACTGCATCCATTTTGACTCTATCTACCCTGAATAGGGAATTTGTGCTATATGATGGTGCTTCTAAAGTCGGGATTGGGTGTCTATTGATGTAAGATGATAAATTCATCACCTACGCTTCCAGGCAATTGAAACCATATAAGAAAATTTATCCTACTTATGATCTAGAATTAAGCAGTTGTAGTTGCACTCAAAATTGGGATACATTTCTTATATAGAGTACCCTGTAAGGATAAGATCTTTACGTACCATAAGAACTTAAACTATCATTTACAAATAAGGAGTTAAATTTAAGACAACAAATATGATTGGAGTTAATTAAAGACTATGAGTTATAAATATAATACCATTTAGAAAAAGCCAATGTGGTAGCTGATGCTCTAAGTTGGAAGACTTATCATGTGGCTAATCTTATGAGTAGATTACCTCATAAAATTATAAAGGATTTATAAAGGTTATGAATTGAATTGGTACATAGAGACACTTACATATTGAGTTCACTTCAAGTGCAGTCCAATTTATTGGAAGAAATTAAACAAGCCCAGAACAATGATGAAGAAATAAAGGAAATCAAAGAAAACATGTATTTCATGTTGACGAACAAGGGATTCATAGATTTAATGGAAGATTTTATGTTTCACAAGGGAACCACAAAGATGATATTTTAAAGGAAGCACATGAGTCTCAGCATTATATTCATCTAGGTGGTACAAAAATGTATAGAAACGTGAAATAAATGTTTTGGTGGTCAAATATGAAAAGAGATTTAACTCAATATATGAATGAATGTCTCACATGTCAAATGAGCAAAGGTGAGCACCAATGGCCAAAAAAGAATTAAGATCTTTGATATTCATGTATTGAAATGGGATTCATTATCAACAGATTTTATTATAGGACTTCCCATTACAAGCAATTTTATTATTATGAACACATTGTCTAGGCAAATTAGTGGGTCTTAAGTATACAAGTCTCTTAGCATTAGAATACATAAGCGTTTGGTCCAAATTAGTGATCATAGGTATAAAAGTCTTAGACTCTAATAGTTCAGACTTGGATGGCTCGAGGATGGCCATTAATGATGGGATCAAAGGAAAATGACTCATATTCAAGACAAAAACCCATATAAAGGCTTTCATTTTGTCAAACAGACATGACAAATACTCATATATCCACAAAGAAATGATCATAGCCAAATTCTAAATTAGTGGGCTCAAGCAATTCCTACATGACTGTTGTAAACAAATATCTTCTGATTCATTAAAGTTATGATGCTCATTGAAGTCATTAGCACTTCCAAATTCTTCACCCTTCTCAAATTCATAGGAGTGATTAAAAAGGGATAGGTGGGTCGGTAAAAACTACGATACCCTCATTGACGTCCTTAGGTGAGCTAGATTCAAGTGCTATGTCAGGGGATACAGGCATAGGGAAGTTATTCTCTTGCAGTAGGTCACAAAAGGCATATCGTCATGCAAATTAGACCTAGTAAGATAAAAAGGCTCAAAATCATCAGAAAGACTAACTTTATGTTTACAAGATCATAAACTAGAGTGAAATTCTTACAAATTATAATCCTCTATACTCTGATTAACACTGTGAATATTCAACAATTCTCTCCTTCATAGTCTCTATCATTTCATCAGTCAATTCATTTATTGTCTTTTTAAGAATTACACATTTAACATCAAAATAATTATGATAAGGACAATTATGAACATTATGATCAGAAGACACACAATAATCGCACAAAACTGAAGGCAAATAGGAGTGAGATGCGTTGTTATAAGAATCCCTCAAGTTTACCTGGTGGTAAAGATTAATATAAAAAGTGTGCTCACCATGAGTCGGGTATCCTAAGGTCTCTCTGGCTTGTTCAAACTCATAAGTATTCCAAGCGAACTTTTTGAAGAAATTCCAAACCTCATATTTCATTTTAAATGGCAGTCCTGGCAAACCTTTAGGATTCATAGACTCAACATAACCTCGAAATTCAGCATTAAGAACCACAACGATGACCGCACAAATTTTCCATTTTTGAAAATTTTAATTCAACTGAGCACGATAATCATTAAGTTTCAATAAATAGCTCCAGAAAGGTTCATGCTCAAATTGTGACAAATAAGCTGACATTCTTGAAATACTTTTTTTCAATTTTAAGAAATTTTCCCTTTTGTTAAAATTTCTTATTTTTTTCAATTTTTTTAGAGTTTTCAAAGGGAAAAAATGACTCTACGATACTAATTATAAACTAGTGACTAACACAAAAACGAGCACTTAAATAATTAAGTTAACAAAATAAAATAAACTAACAAAAAAAAAACTATGTTATCAAAAGAAAAGAAATACCAAAAAGACTTAAAAAAAACATGACCAAACACGTAAAACAGAAAATAAGAACAAACAAAACATGAGCATCTTTTTCTTGCGATTTTTTTTGAATTTTTTAACACTCACAAAATAGAAAATAAATCAAAACCTAAAAAGAAAAAGCTAAAACAAAAATGCAAACTCCAAATTTAGAGTAATACGCACAAAAAATTCAATGAAGTCAAGGAGAATATGGACACATTTTTTCTTTTTAATTTTTACTGACTTAGAATAATGCAAAAAAAGCACAATAGAAAACTATCTCTAAAAGTTATAGAAAATTTTAGAAATTCCAAAAAATTCCAAAAAAATCCTTATAGACTCTAAAAATCCCGACCAACCTACTGAAAATATCAGCAAGGCAAAATGAGCACCGAATTAACTTTGAAAATTCAAAATAGGAACTGAAAACTGCAAAAACATGCACAAACCAACATTAAAGTTTTTTCTAGTTTCAATTCTACCTATTGTCCTGCACTAGACTACTGTTTGGTTTTGATTTTTTTTTTCTTCAACAGAAAATTAATCACTAACTAATCAAAGCAAAAATTAATCAAAATAAAATCAAAATATAAAGTTTAAACAAAAACAAAAATACAAGAAATCTAAACTAAAAATAACAATTAAAACTAAATAAACACTCACTAACAATCAAAATAAAACACTCCAAAGACTCAATCAGTAACTCAAGACTCGACTCAATAAAACTCGCAATCTAATTTCCCAAATTCTATCCCCGACAACGGCGCCCAAAAGCAGGCTGTGTAATTCTGCAAGCGTAAGGTTTTTGGCCTAGCACTTGAGGGTTGATCCTCAAGATTGGTTTATGAAATTAAGTCACTTTAACCACTCTAGGCCGTTAATCAATAAAGAAACTAAGCAAGGGAGTTATCACTATACACCAAACCTTTTGTTTTAATCAGATGAAAAGCAGATCTAATGAACTCATAACATTTGCTATACTTACTAAAGCTCTAACTTACGACTAAAATGATGAAATTGAATGTAAAGCACTCCTGGTTCATGATAATCAAGCATTGAGCATAGGGTTGTTTATTATTTGGTCCAAATCCGGCCCGGATCGAAGACCGGCTTGGATCAGATCGAACCATACTGGACCAAATTCATTTAGCCCGGTCCACGGTCTACAAATTTTTTTATTCGATCTTCGGTCTGGTCTGGTCCGGTCCACCAATTCGGACTGAGACCGAGTAAAAACTAGAAAATCGGCTTTTTATTTGTTCAATTTCAATTTTCTTCTGCAACTTGTAATTTCTCCTATGTTCAAGAATATCAATTTTTTTCATAATGGAAATATGTTGAAATTGTTCATATCAAAACAAATATATGATGTTCATGTCGTAAAAACGTCTTCTTTCAATGCCATCCAAGTCCTCAATTTTGCTATTTAGTCCAGTCCGGTCCAATATGATTCTTTTTCAGTCCGATCTCGGTCCGGTCCATGACTTATTCCGTTCGTTCTACAGTCAATAACTTCTCTCTTATTCGGTCCTCAGTTCAAACCGGTTCGATCTGGTTCGGTCCAGGTTTGGACTAATGAATACCCCTAATTGAGCATATGAATCATGAAAACATCACGAAACTGAGCATCTATACTCGACATTACTTCGCAAAGAAGAAAGCAAATTAGATCCAGAAGAAGAAAGACTACCAAGATCTGAAATATGGGCAAAAGTGAAAAACAAATCGAGCCAAGCAACACAATACTACTAAAATTCCTTTGTCATTAATGAAACCTGAACAATCAAGCCAGGGGCTCAACATTCGAGTGAAGCATAATCCACAACTGGGCAATAAACATTGAGGCAAATGACAATCCAAGTCATTAATTCAACCTAAAGCTTGTAAATTCAATACTAGAATCCAAACTTTCACTCAAACTTAAAAAATCCACAACCCAATTGAACTAAATTAGAAACTGATGCGTCAGGTTTGAAACTGAAAAAAATTAAAGAACCAAAAAAAAAAAAAACTACTTCGCTACTCCTATCATCCTTCTACCTCTCCCAACTAGATCCCTTTGCTTCAGATTTGTTAGCGTCTCTGAATCCCACTCTTCATTGGTTCCATTAATTTCCAATTGGCTCCTAAATTGATTTTAATATGTAACTGCTGAAGAGAAGATGTTGATTGCTTGCCTTCATTGCCTTAATTTACTACCCAGTTGATGGAGATATAGATGATGAAGGTGAATAGGCAAACAGGGTTGGCTCTGTGCATTACTTGGCTTGAGACTAGGAAGATATGAGGAAGAAGGTGGAAAGGGGGTTTTGTCGTAAATGAACAAGGGAATGAAAAGGAGGAGAGAGAGGGGGGGAGGGGGGCAGGGGGGCAATATCACATGAGATGAAGGAAAAGAAGAGACGGGCTGCTTCTTTTTTGGGCAGCGAACATATGGGGTTGAAGGGTCCATTCTTGTTTCGGCTAATTTAGTCCAAATTTAACATTCTTGGCTTTTCTCTATTTTGTGCAAGATAGAATAAAAATCATACTAAAATTCTAAATTAACAGTTATTGCAAGCAAATATTAGAAAATAAAGAGTATAAAAATGTCAGAATTTTCGGTTGGAACATTGTTATTGAAGACAAAGTGATCATTGGAGCAGGCGTGTAGCTATAAGTAGGGTTGATAAGTTTAGATATCTAGGCTCAATCATTCAAAAAAAAAGAGGATGTCAATGGCACATTAGCCAATGAATAAACGTTGGATAACAAAAATGAAATAGTGCCTCAGGGGCATTATGTAATAGGAAGATCCTGTTAAGATTGGAGGGGAGTGTTTATCGTAGTTATACCTGCATTATTGTATGAAGCAAAATGTTGGCCTATCAAGAAGTATCAAGTCCAAAGAATGAGGGTCATAGAGATGAGGATGATTCATTGGATGTATGACCATACGAGAATGAATAATATTAGAAATGCAGTGATTCAAGGCAAAGTAGGAGTAGTATCCATAGTGGATAACCTGAGAAATATGAGGCTTAGATGGTTTAGTCATATAATTGAGGCGAGTGGATGTAGCAGTGAGGAGATTTGACATGATTGTTCTCCTAGAGTGTAGACGAGGCTAAGTGGACGTAGTAAGAGTTGGAATGAAATGACTAGACATGATTTAAGGACTTTAGAATTAACGGAGGGCATGATTTACGAGAAAAGATTATGAAAGTCTAGGATTAAGGTTACAGATAGGTAACTTCATACTTGCCCTTCCCTTAGATCCTGATGGCCCATACATTACTGGAGCATGGCTCGGGATATTACTTTCATACGTCTCCCGTACTTATGCACGGGAGTATTTTTTTGTTAGTACAGATATTGGTGATTATATAACTTAGCATATTTGTGGTATCATACTTATCTATATTATGTATTTTTGTTATGGCTTGCTAGTTTGTTGTTTTTTAGCCCCCGTTTGGTATCAAGAGACGTTCAACTTCAAATATTTTATCAAATCTTTTAGTGGGTCTATTGGAATTGAATTCTTTGTGGGTAATGATACTTTAAAAGATAAGACTATTTACATCTAGATATTCGAGACTCAACATTAGCGGGACTGACATTGGGAGTATAGTTGTTGTTGTAGTGCGGTTACTTCGAATCACCAAAGATATTGTCTCCAATACAGATGCTAGATTTCTATCCCGTTTATGGCAAGCATTACAAAAAGCCATGGGAGCTAAGCTACAATTTAGTAATACTTATCATTTAGAGAGACATGGGCAAACTAAAAGACTTAGTAAGGTTTTAGAGGACATGTTAAGAGCATGTCCGCTTGATTTTCAGAAACAGTGGGAGGAATATCTACCTTAAATAGAATTTTCCTACAGCAATATCTATCAGGCTATTGTTCAGATATCACCATTTGAAGCACTTCATGAGCGTAGGTATACAAAGCTACTTTGCTAGAATGATCTTGCAAAACTATTATTATAAGTTGAGAAATGATACAGAACATGATAGACGGATAAAAGCGGTCCAAAGAAATATGACAGTCGTACATTACAGATAGAAGTCATCTGCAGATCATGGAAGAAACCCATTGTAATCAAGGTGGTGATAAAGCCTTTCGTAAAGTTTCTCGTACTAGAGGAATAAAAACTTTTAATGTCAGAGAAAACTTATGTTCTCCTTTCATTGGCCCATTATGAGATTATTTGTAAAATTACCCCAGTGGCTTGTCAATGAGCACATATCCAGTGTGTTCCATGTGTCTCAATTTAAAAAACGTGTGAATGATCCTTCCGATGTTATTGAACATCAAATTTTACACATAGCACTCGAATGGCGTGAACATGAAGACACACTAGTGCAAATAGGGAACTATCAAGTAAAAACGTTAAGGAACAAGAAGGCACCGCCAATTAGAGTGGTATGTACTCATCATGGGACACAAGAAGCTATATGGTAAATAAAAGAAGAAATGAGGAGAAACTATCGAGAGTTATTTACAGGTACAATTTAAGTTTCGAGCATGAAATTTTTTAAAGTGGGAGAGGATGTAACAATTCATCTTTTGACCTGGAAATTAAATGAAATTTTATTGATACTTAAAGATCCATTTGAAAAATAACTATTGTATATGACAAATTGATTGAGAATGTTATGGTGAAAAAGGTTAGATTTCTACACTACATGTTATGTTTTCCCGTAAAAATTTTATACTTAATTCTTTGATAAAGTTATTTTTATACTAATATGAACCTGTGCTTTGCACGATACATTTTAAAAGTGAAAAAACCTCTTTAATATATTAAACTATAATTATTAAATTGAGTAGGATTGGAAAGAAATAACCAACAATCATTCGCAAATGAATATCAATTGTTTTTTTTTTGGTTAAATTAATTGAATGTAAAATAAGTATATTAATTTTGGTCAACAATATTCGGAAAATTGATCAAAGCTTTGTAGGTAAATTTTACAACTTATAAGCTACATTACTTTTTGTAAGTGAAGCAAGTAATACACGAAATTTCTTAGTTGTTGAAAAATGTTTGGGTGCTTATGCTTAATTATTAATAGGTAAGTAAAACATAGATGACCAGATGACAACCTCCAAAAATTTCATTAATATCTAAAAGAATATTACTGTAAGTGTAACTCAAGGCTATGCCCCAATTAGGGAGCCTGGGCGTGTATGTATATACGATTAGTAATACAAAAATTACATTTTAGTCCTCTGTACACTATTACGCCCCCTCAATCTGTTGGGGAGGAACGTACTGACAGATTGTCCCTGAAAAACTCAAATAACTTAGAAGACGAGCCTTTGGTAAAGATGTCAGCTAACTAAAGTTGAGTAGGGATATAGCGAACAACAAGATCCCCCTGAGCGACACGCTCACATACAAAATGATAATCGACTGCAATATGCTTGCCACGATCATGCTGAGCCGGATTCACCATCATGTAGGAGGCACTAATGTTATCGCAGAACACCTGGGTAGGAAAGACAACAGAAATGCTAATATCATGGAGAAGCTTGTGAATCCAAATAGTTTCAGCCACAGTGTAAGCGACAATGTGATACTCAACTTCAGTAGAAGACTTGGAAACCATAAGTTCTTCTTAGAGCGCCAGGAAAGGAGATTGGGACCAAAAAACACAGCATAGCCAGTCGTAGAACGACAAGTATCTTTACATCCTGCCCAATTAGTATCAGAGTAAGCCACAATGACAGATGGAGTGGAGGCAGGACGAAGCTGCAATCCAAAAGTCAGGGTACCCTACAAATACCGAAAAATACGCTTGACAGCGTGCAAGTGAATAGTACGGGGAGCATGCATATACTGGGAAACTACATGAACAGCATAAGCAATATCAGGTCAAGTCATAGTCAAATATTGCAATGCACCTACCATACTTCTATACTCAGTGGGATCTGCAAGTAACTCTCCATCAGTGAGGGTCAAAGAGGTTCTAGAAAGGGATGGGGTACGAACAGGCTTAGCAGTATGCATATGAAAAGTACGAAGAAGGTTTTGAACATATTTATCCTAGGTCAAAAATATACCCTGGGATGTTTGTACCACCTGTACACCCAAGAAATAATGAAGATCACCCAAGTCCTTCATAGCAAACTGATGAGAAAGAACAGTAATGAAGCGATGAAGGACAAAAGAAGAGCTACGAGTGAGAATGATGTCGTCAACATATAGGAGTAATACCATAGTGATAGAACCATGATGATAAACAAACATAGAAGGATCGAAAGGAGAACCACTGAAACCCTGGGTAAGAAGAAAACTACTAAATTTATGAAACCAAGCACGGGGAGCTTGCTTGAGGCCATAAATAGCTTTCTTGAGCTTACAAACATGGGAAGGAAAGTGAGAGTGAACAAAACCAGGTGGTTAACGCATATAAACTTGCTTAGTGAGAACACCATGAAGAAAAGTGTTTTTAACATCCAATTGTCGTATAGACCATCTAAGAGTAAGAGCTAAGGACAACACGAGACGGACAGTAGGGGGTTTGACAACAGGACTGAAAGTCTTGTGGTAATTAATGCCAGGTTGTTGGTGGTTACCAAGGGCAACCAATCGTGCCTTGTACCGCTCAACAGACCCGTCAGAATGAAATTTTACTTTATAAACCCACTTACAACCAACAAGATTTTGTCCAGGTCGAGAAGGAACCAGTTCTGAAGTATGATTATCAATTAACGCCTTATATTCCTCAGTCATAGCCACTTGTCATTTAGGATCTTGAGATGCCTGTTTAAAAGAGGTATGTTCAAGATCGACAAGGCTCGTATCAAGAGACAAAATGGACTTGGGTTTTCAAATCCCGCTCTTGGCACGAGTGATCATAGGATGAGCATTAGAAGGATGAGAAAAGGCTGGAGGAATGGGCAACGAAGTGTGTTGGGCCTCGGGAAACGAGGAGACACCGGGGCTAGAATGAGGAAGAAGGGAAGAGGGAGGGGAGTGGGGCTAGTTGAATGCGAGGTTGGACTGGAGAGAGACGGGCTGGATGGGCTGGGTGAAGAAGAGGAAGGCGACAGCGACTGGGTTTGGGCCGCAGACTGAAGGCAGGAAGGGGAGAAAGGGTCAAGGTGGGCTGCCGGGGTGGGTGAGGGAGAAGATGTAGGCCCAGCATGACATAACTGAGGGCCTCCTGGCGAAGAAATCACCAGCTACGCCGGAGAGGATGGAAGTGAACCATGTAATAGGCCGGGACTGGACGACGAACGAGTGGAGGTAGGATAAGACAACTCAAGTAAACACTCGGGATAAGAATGAGAAGGGCGAAAATTGTGGAGTGAGAATTTTGGGAGAATTCCAAATAATGAAATTCATGTTCATAGAAGACAACATGCCGACTAATATAAAAACGACCTGTTAATGGATCAAAACATTTATATCCTTTGTAATGAGGAGCATAACCAAGAAAAATACATCTAGCCGACCTTGGTGCTAATTTATTAGAAGGAGACGTCGAAAAATTAGGATAACATGCACAACCAAAGGTTTTGAGAAAATTGTAATTAGGAAGACGGTGAAACAATTTTTTAAGAGGAGACTGACCATTAAGATTAGGTGTAGGTAGCCTATTTATGGTGAAAACAGCTGTTTGGATAGCATCCACCCAAAATTGGGCCGGTATGTTAGCCTCAATTAGAAAAGCACGAGCAATTTCATTAAGATGACGATGCTTGTGCTCGGTGACTCCATTTTGAGCCTGAGTTTCAGGGCATGATTTGCGGAAATAAATGCCATGGTCTAAAAAATGAGCATCAAGAGATGAATTATCAAATTCACGACCTCCATCACTTTGGAACATTTTAATTTCGATATTAAATAGATTTTCAACCAATTTCTAAAAAACACAGAAAGTAGGAAAAAAAATCTGATTTACGCTTTAGTGGATAAACCCATGTGTAACACGAAAAATCATCCACAAAACAAACATAATACCGAAAACCAAGATTAGAAAGAACAGGCGATTGCCACAAATCTGAATGAATTAATTCCAAAGGTTTATGACAACGATGTTCTACTAAATTAAACGGCAAACGATGAGATTTTGCTAGTCGACAAGAGTTACAAGAATCATGAAATTTATTTGGAATAGAAACTAAGTGTCTAGCACTAAGAGATGACAAAATCCTAACTCCACAGTGTCCAAGGTGATGATGCCAGGTGGTGGCAGGATCAATCGGCGTAGCAAAGGCGGTGGAAGAAGAAGCAGGAACGACTAAGGGATAGACGTTGCCAGTTGCGATGCATGAAGAAGAACTTTACGCAAGATTTTGTCCTTCACAAAAAAAAGGAACCGTCAAACATAACAATACAATTGTTATCTTGACAAAGTTGTTTGATAGAAAACAAATTATGTTTCAAAGCAGGCACATGCAAGACACAGTTAAGAACAAGAGGCTTATGAGCTGTAGGAATCTGAAAGGAGTCGACATGTTTAATGGGAAGTAAGGTTCCATTTCCAACCTGGACGCGATCATTGCCAGTGTAAATAGATTTAGAAAGAAAATTACCTTCAGACGGAGTCATGTGAGAAGCAGCAACCGAGTCGAGATACCATACAGACTCGTTGGCCTCAACGACATTGAACGTGGCATAAGCAGGAACGGAAGGTGACTGAGGTGTGTAACGTTGGGGACACCCAATAGCGGTATGACCCGGGGCAAAACAGATTTGACAAACAGCATTAGGGTGAGAACCTAAGACCCCGCTAGATGCAGTATTACCTGCAGAAACCAAATTAGTAGCAGAAGGAGATGAACGTTGAATAGAAAACCATGAAAAGACAGTATTACCATGGCTAGTTCCTGTAGGCAAACTCCTGGGAGTAGAATGGTGCTGTTGCGAATGATAAGCACCCCCTTGATACTTTGGCCCCTTTTGATTGTCATTCCTGCGGTTATTGTGTTGACCACCCGAGCCATGTTGATGTGAAGGATAGGAAAATTTCCCTGACTCAGAAGAAGTAACAGAGGTTGTAAGAGCCTAATGTTGAAGGCTGAGCAAATCCTTAGTCTTTAAGAATTTCAGACGATGCTCATAATGAATCAATTTGGAGTGAAGATCATCAAAAGTGAGGAGATTAGTACCATAAGAAAGTGTGGTAACCAAGGTATGATAATCCCCATCTAGACCGTTCAAGGTCAACTGAATTAATTCAATGTCGGGAATAGGCGTACGGATGGATGCAAGTGAATCATCGACATACTTAATATGTCGTAGGTAATCCTCCATACTTTGTTTAGGGTCCTTAGACAAATTAAATAAAGTTCGCCGAAGATCCATGGCACGGGTAAGACTAGCCATGTTGAAACGATGAGACAAACTCTCCCAAATTTGTTTAGAGTGCATCAAATATGAACCTCAGTCAATAAAGCAGGGGAAATTGTAGCAAACAACCAGGAACGAATAAGTCGATCCAATCGCAACCAAGTAGAGTAATTGGGATTTGAAAGTTGGATGCTATGATAATCAAGAACGTAGGCGAAAGGAGTATGGATCGTACCGTAAAAAAAACCACTCAGTTGTTGAGTGACGAGAAACGCAATGAACTGAGTACGCCAAGATAAGAAATCCTCAACAGTGGTGAGAACAACGGTGATGAAGTTCTTGACATTAACCGTGAATAGCGTCGGGTGTATGGGAGGAAGAGACGCAACGGTCGATGGCCAAGAGGAGAAGTCGACCTGCGGCTGCAGGACTGGTGGAGGAGGAGGAGTCGAAGGTGGGGGTCCGACGCCGGTGACTGAGGGACCAGAGGGCTGCAAGGAGAGCACATCAGTGTCGGAGATTAGAGAAGGCCACGAAGATGAAGGGGCACCCAACGCATAGATAACAGATAGGTCAGGCACCGGAAACGAAGAGACGCTGGAGACCAATATGCCAGAACCCAGAGACGGCGACAGCTAGGGAGGTGCCGAAAAAGCAGAGGGAAGAGAAACCATCAGGAAAAAGACTGGATGTCGGCACCGGAAACCAGTGAGGAGGAAAAGGAGCAGTCGGTGGTCGACGGCAGGCGCAGAGCAGGAAACGGCGGCTAGGGTGTGAGAAAGGGGGCTAGCCAAAAAGTTCAGGTTTCTTAAGGAAGAAGAAAGCGAAAAAAACTCAGGTCAAGAGTCGTAGCTCTGATACCATGTGAGTGTAACTCAAGGCTTTGCCCCAATTAGGGACCCTGGGCGTGTATGTATATATGATTAGTAATACAAAAATTACATTTTAGTCCTCTGTTCGCTATTAATTACCATACATGTTCGAAGATTAACTATTTAAAATTTTAGTTGAAAAATTAACCAAAGATTAAATTATCAACATCTTTATTTGCCTTCCTTCCCTAACAATCTCCCCACTAAAAGAAAACCTTAGAAACAAAAATGAAGATGATCTCTTCATTTTCTTGCCTCTACCTGCACGATTAGCCCGCCAACAAAATTTAAGTAAATCTCTATTACAACCTGAGACCGCATTTTATAATGATTAATGTTATCAAACCAATAAAATTAGTCAAATCAAAGAAAAGGACATCAAATAGAAGGCCGCATTCCAAACTCTGCATTAACCATAAAAATACTTTCAAGCAATTAAAATATACAAAAAAGAAACCACATAAAAGACCTAAATGTACCAATTAAATGATAGATAATATTTTAATGGAAGTTTTACGCAAAAGTTAGGAAGATCAATGGTCTGCATGTATACATTGTTCCCAATCAAATTAGTGAAAAGTAAAATTAAAGTTCAACAACTATGGTGTCTCAATTTTTATTCGGCTACTCCCTTTATTATAAATGATGCTAGAGACATGTCTCTCTTGGCATTAGCAAGTGGCACTACGAGGAGCATCCAAAGCAAGATGCTTTCAACATCTTCTGATCAAATAAGGCATACATAGGAACAAAGATTTATTTAATAAACTGACCATTCCTTTCATATTCTCAAGCAAAGCTATGACTTAATCCAATAGAAAGTGAACCTTAACAATAATTCATTAAAAATTAAGTTTTGAATGCTTATTGTTTCTGCAAAAAACTTAGAAAAATAGCCATTGCTTTGTAGTTTTCAAAGAAATATGAAAATCATAAAATAACAGTATGCCTGTGGGCGTTGTTCTATTAGAATATACAGAGAAAAAGAGGAACCTAGTAGTTCCTAAATGCACATCTATAGCCACTTTACTCCCCATGCTAGCAATCATGATTCATAAATATGATAATAGACGAATCGACAATGACCAAGCGTCTGAAACAAAGTGCTTCTTCTACCTATCGATTAGCCAATAAATTAATATCCATAATGTAATTTACAATTCATAATTTAACATCCTTTGTCAAACTTCATGCACAATAAAAAGGAAAAGATTGCCAGCCTAGAAGAGATAGAGATGGAAAGTGTTGGATAAGTGTCCATGAATATTTCTAATCATCAAAATAAAAATAAAACTCATCACCAAAGATTAAACATTCAAAATCAAAATATGGTTGAAGAATGTAAGAATAATAATATGAGAGGATCTTAAATTGATGGCCATGGTCGGCTTTTGGATTGAAATGTACAATTGACTCCTGACTGTGCAAATCTAAAAAAAAAGACTTTAAAACTGAAATTATTTGAAGACATGAAAACTTAAAATTATACCTTGGAAACTATAGTAAACCTCTGTAAACTGGTCATCCAAATATTATTGCTGCATCCAAGAAGAAACAGAAAAATGAAACATTAGAAACCATGAACATAGCTTGAAAATGCAAAAGCTAGATGCAAATTGGGACTTTATGGTGCACAGGTGGCTAGGGAAGGCTTACTATCGAAATCAAAACCAGACCCATGGGGTTCGCACAGGAGATAAAGTTGATGCATTTCACCCATAATCAAGATTTTGAAGAAGGGAATAATTAATAACGAGACTGATTAAAGAGATAAAACCTAAGGCAAATCTTGCCTCCATGTTGTCATTTACGAGGCTGTTGCCATAAGTTTAAGCCATGTTTGAGTTAAGAATTTTGTATTTTTGGGATTAAGGTGTACTAAGAGGAGCAACATAGTCATAACTTGGAATAGTTTATCTAAACTCCATCTTGCGAGACCAACGACAAGTAAAGACACAAGCGGAACTCTTAAGCCCTAAGAGAGAAACATAACTCCTGCCGCTCCTAGGAACTCTAAAGTCCCGTATGCAATAACATTTTATGTGCCAGAAGCTCTTCGCCTTCTCATGTTCAAAGAGGACTTCCCATGCTTTGTCATTATGACACTTTTAAGAATATTAGTGCACAAGATGACATTTGGACTCATATCCCCATCCAAGAATGGTGGGCGCACTTGGTGAAAATGCACTAACAGTATAATCTACGAGACATGCAAGTACAAGTCAAGATCTTCATCAAGAAAGCAAGTAGGGACAAACAAACAAAAAGTTAGAAACTTTACTCGCAAAAGAATTGGGCTTCCCTTGTGATTGTTGTCGGGATTGCCATAAGGCCATCCAAGCACAATATCATCTCAACAAGAATAATGGGTATGTAAGACTAGCACTTTAAAGACTCCTTTACAAGGTGCATCACATAAGCTATGCCTTCCTTGCTAAAAAAAAATAAGAATCTGTTCATGAGACAAAAAGCAAGAGCTTTTCTTCCTTCATTAGAGCAATAGTTGTCATTGGATTCAAGTATAAATTAATGGGCAATCCATGCAAAATCAACATCATGACAATCAATAACCTTCACTACCCCTTCCCCCTAAGAACAAGTGAAGTTTTGATGAGGTGGGAGAAATATGCCTCTAGAGAAGGAGCAACCACCATCTTAGACTTAAAAGAACTAAGATAGCGGTGAATTGCTCACTATAGGACATTGTCACCCCATCCTTAAAGCGGAATGCAGGGATAGTTGGATTCTAGATCAGGATCAAACCCTGATATCCTCAGAGAAGCAAGGTAGTTTAACCCAAAATACTCAAATTCTTTCACCTCAAACGTAGATAGATTTTTGCACTGCACATTCATCATCGTGTCAAAATCATTGATCTCTCTCAGGGGCTCAATTCACTACAAGATGTAGAAAATAAGGAAGGAGGTGGCCAAGCCTTTATAACTATAAATGCCAAAATGCTATAGAAAATAGGGTGTTGTTAGCTCCTGATACTGGCTCGGAAGCTGCTGACTTACTTTTGCTGATTTTCTTTTTCTGTGCTGCCTCGGGATACAAATCTTCTTCTTACTGTAGGAGTTGGTTAATTTGTAGAATTGTGTATTTCTTTATTTGCACTTTCCTTTTGGTGTAAATTATGCTCCAAGGCATTAATAAAATATTCGTTTTCTTTTTGCAAGCGTTTTTCTTCCTCTCTTTTCTTTTCCTTTGGTTTAATTTCTTTTCTTTACCTTTATGTGTTGGGCTTTCCAATATTTTCTTGACAATAAACATTGTTGCTGTTGTTGTTGCTGTTGCAGGCCTACAGCCCATCGTGTTTAAACCTTCATCTTTTGCACACAATTTTCAATAAAAAAATATAGGCCTTTTTTTTTGGAAAACACTTCAAATTTTAATTAAAACTGCAAACACAAACACAATCAAACATGCACAAAGTTAGTACAACTACAAAAGCCCAGAGAAAAATGCATATGAGTAAGCCCACATGGCTAATACAAAATCAAGGGGCATTTCCTCCTTCCTCATCATTGGAGTGAACCTCCTCAATCCTTGGCGGTAGTCGCGAGGCTCTACTATGATAGTATTGTAACGCAACCATACTAGTACAAATCTAAAAAGCAGAAGAAGGAATGGTGTAATTCATGAAACAAGGCATCCCATACTCAGGGGAGGCTTTATAAAATAACCCTTTGGTCATCCTCATGAGGACCCTACATAGAGTAGGGGCTGCCTCGGCCACCCCAAAGGTAAAGTAAAGGAAGAAAAAAAACACCATTTCGTAAAGGGCATCATCATGGCATTCTTTGCACTAACTGTCGAACTCCCATAGGAATTACTCTCTAGGAATGAAACGATTGGCTCAACTACAGGCTCAATCAGAGCCTTGCCTTGATAGATGCATTGGGAGAATTCTAAAGCCCTAGCCTTGGTAGTGCACTCTGGAGCATGAATGGTCTGTGAGCTAAAAGCCCTGGAGAAAGTTGCACTACTATGGTGGTAGCAGTATATAACTCCCTAAGAAGTCCATATAAGAGCATTAGGAAAAAGGCATAATATATAGCTTTTGTAGATCCAAAAGGCATAAGCATACCTTCTTGATGGCATCAGTCGGATAAGTGATGATCCTGACCGATTGACAGATAGTCTTCCACTATTTGTAGATGGCCTTCATTATAAAGAAGCACTGGGCTTTATTTTGCCTGTATCCTACACAAAATAAGCACACAACTAATAAAATAAGATAAGTGTATCAGACGGAAAACACCATACCTTTCCTAAGGACGGGAAGTGTTATGTGACTTTAGGACCTCCTCATCCTTTATCATGTTCAACTTCCTGCTCGACACTTGAAACATCACTATAGGGAACTTTGAGCTCTACAGCTGGAACCCATACTTGCTCCTACAATCAAAATATAAATGTATAAGTATAGGAGGATAGTAATGAGTGCAAACAACTCTTGAAAAAGAGAACCGAACTCACCAAAGGAATGACGGGCCCATCAAATAGGTCCTTAGAAACTCTGAATAGTCACCCTCGACGGATGAACCTTGGCAAGAATCCCTTTTGTCAATGGGTGCATCTCCTTTAACTTCAAGGTGATCAGAAACATGATGGTTAGAGGAGGATCCACTGAGACATAGTGAATAGGCAATCCGATCGAACTTGTCTGGTCACTCGAGATGCTATCTATCTAGCCCACGAGTTCTAAATCATGAGCAAAATAATAGTAACAATAACCAAAAAAAAAAAAGAAGAAGAAGAAACAAATGCAAAAGAAAAGGACATTCTCTTTAGATCATCAGGCGTCTGAGCATTTAGGTGACCTAAAAAGCTCATGTCCTTCAAGCAGAAGGACTTACCCTCTATGATGCCCTTCTTCGATTGCCCTATCACAAGATGACCGTTGAAGTATCTCCTTGAACAACGAATTCTCTATGGTCGGATATCTCGATGGGTTATGCTGCTATTCATATATAACTTGGAATTCGAAGTTGCAAAGACAGTAAAGCAAAACATCATATTAGAATTCTTAGCAGACTTTCTAGTAAAATAACAAGAGGAAGATTATAATCTCCTGGCGAGAACATCCTCTTTATAGAAAGCAAAGCTTACCAGATGTCCTTGATGGTACCTCGAATAAAAAAGGATATGACATAGGCATAATCCTAGTCTCTCTAAAAGGGCAGCACATACCCATCTCAACAAAGTTAAATTTTGAAGACACACGTAACACTGCTAAGCATGAAGCATGCATTACAAAAATACAAGTTGCATGTGCACTTGACATTAAAAATTTGAATATTGTACTGAGATTCTTGCCCAATTATTAACCAAATCATCAGATGTTAGAGCTTAAGAAACAAAAGCATGGCACTCCATCAAGCACATCTAGAGAAGATAACACAAAACTTTGAAGATTTGCAATTTAAATATCCTCTCAGAGAAGAAAATCAAATCACAGTTAACAAAGCTAGCATCTATGATCTTAATGCCAAAAGATGCGACTGAACTAGCCATAACTATAGATAGGAAAAGTGAATCTACCTTAACCTAAACATACAAGTCAATAATCTAGGCAATGATCCTTGGTACAAAGAGATACTAGCATATCACCTAACAAGATAATACCATCTGGATTCTATCTAAAGATTGCAATGAGCATTACAAAGACTTGCATTCTAATTTATGGTCAGTAACATAGTATTATGCAAAAAGACATCATATAGGATTCTTTCTCTAATTTGCAGGAGCAAAAGAAGCATAAATCCTTATAGAAGAAATTCATTTTGGAGACTGTGATACGCATATGAATGGATATATGTGTCTAATAAAATCCAACAGCAAGGTTATTATTGGACAACCATGGAAAAAGATTGCTTTTAATTTGTATAAAGATATCAAAGGTGCTAAAAACATGTAAATCTTCAATATATTCCATCTTCTTTGTTATACGCTTTCACCTCTCCCAAGACCTTCACAATGTGAGGAATAAACATTATAGGAAATATCACTCTTAATGCTAGTAATGGGCATAAGTACAAGTTAGTAGCTATAGATTGTCCTACTAAATAGGTTGAAGTCGTATCCTACACTAAATTGACATCTAGACAAGTGTCTAGATTCTTGATTTATCACATAATTTATAGATATGGAATCCTACATGAAGTCATCAGTAATCATTTATTCCACTTCAGGGATGAAACTATAGCCCTCATGAAGAAGTACAAAATCTAGCATAAGGAATCTACCACATATATGTCGCAAACTAACAGTGTAGTAGAAGTGGGAAATAAAAACAACAAAAAAACATTCTAGCTAAAATGACTAAAACTTATAAAGAGTGGGCTGAGAAGTTGCCATTGACATTGCGGGAATATAGGACATCTATATTAGGCAATTGCCGGTGCCACTTCATTCTTCCTCAAGCACGGGACGAGGCCAGGCCTACCAGTAGAAGTACAAATTTATTCACTTTGTGTCGCCCTAGAAAGCCAAACATTCAAGGCAGATTGGACTCAAATCTGACATGAACAATTAACAAACATTTATGAAAAAAGGCGTGCCATAGCACATTACTTACAACAATATTAATAGACAATATCCTAGGCATTGAATTCAAAAGTCAAAAAAAGAAACATAAAAGTGGGTGATCCGATCTTAAAAGAAATTAGGATTCCAATCACATACCCACATGAAAAATTTAAATCTTGATGGACAAACCCGTACCTTTTCTAAGAAAATTCTAAGAGAAGAAGCCATCGAATTAATGGATATTTATGGTAGGAAGTTCACTCAACTTATCAACATAAAGCAACGAAAATGCTTTCACTTTTAAAGTTTTCACAAAAAGTGCGGAACTTAAGCATAGCAGCCAGCTGTTGGCCATAAAGCCTCCTTTGTAGCGTCCATGAGCAATTTTATAATGAATTCATTCCACTTTTTTCCCAGGGCCCCCTCAAGTTACAACTATTGCAAACAAAGGAAACATATGAAACAAAATTATTACAAAAGGGGACCCACTCAAGGCCATAAAATCAAATAAAAACACAAAATATCTAATACATGAGCTATTGATAATACTACGCTCTTCGTTATATTAGAAGAAAGTCCATTACATCATTATTAAATACCATAATTACAGTCATAATATCCTCACATGGGATTCATTCTAAGTAAGCTCTTAAAAATACTAAAAATGTAACATGACTGCACAAACAAAGTAACTCTAATAAATCTCGTCTTTTGCACTCTTGCTTATGCATTCACTGAGTTTCTTCATCCATGCAATATTATGTACCTTCTTTTCCTTACTCTTCTTTCTCTTGAGCATCATTTTTGGGAGTTCTTACACATTCATGTATAGTTGGACTCCAGCTTTAATTTTTGCTATAGCACACTCTTCAATAGGGGTGCTCAAAAATATCCAAAACCGAATACCCGAACCAAAAGCCTATTACCCGATCCGAAAATCCTGGTATTCGAACCGAAATATTTGAAAATTTTTGTTGGTTACCTGAACCGATAATTTTTTCGGATATTTGGTTCAGGTGCGGGTTGCCCATTTTATGAATTTGGGTACCTGAAAATCCGAAAATCCTTTATTTCTAAATTTTTTTTCCAAAAAATAGTAGGCATGCTACTATGCTAATGTGGTGCTGCTGTGCCATTTTTCAAACCCTAATTTCTCTCACCCAGACTCCCCAGTCGCGCCTGCAGCCCTCTAACTCTCGGTGCTCAATCCTCTCACATAGTTTGATCTGTGCCGC